>VZUI01028699.1:0-143944 GCA_013401135.1 Cettia cetti | reverse complement strand
GTGGTGGTGAGATGGGTCTGGTCTTCCTCTGGGAATCCAGTGGAAACAGGCTGTCCTGGTGTTCTGAATCTCAGTTTTATCCAGGTAGGAATACTGGGCTCCTCCCACAGGGTGGAGCATCTTCCAGTGGGATGATGTAATTGTATCAGCCATGTGGTGAGCCTGGATGGCCCATTAACAGAAGATATCCCCTGGAAGGAGGACATCTTATGGAAGAGATAAAGAAAAACACCTCCCCAACCAGTTTCAACAGATGGCAATAGAATACATGCTTTTGGTTTTATCTTGCATTGCAACCCAAGACACAAGTAATTTTTTAACTTGAGTAACCTATATCTTCCATAGTTTTGGGGTTTTTAAAATTATTTTGGGAAAAAATGGCCAAGAAGTAATGGAGACTTGAACTGAAGAGAAAAGGGAGAGGTTGGGGGAACAGGGACAGCAACAAACCAAGCCCAGTATCTATATCAAAGCACTGGCTAGGCTTGTGCTTACAGATGAGATTCTGGATATTGAGTTTTGCAGACACATGTGAGGATAGATTAATATCAAAATTCCTGCTAATTCCAGTGGCCCACCATTGTGAGTAGAGTTTTTAATGATTCCAGCTTCCAACTTGTTCCCTCCATGAAATTTTGCTCTCTTGTGCCCATGTCAGAGTAGGGAAGAGGCAGAGACAGATAACTGCAGGTTCATGATTAGAAGGATATGAGAGGATGGAAGTCTGGCACAAAGGTAGTTGATTAGTTCCTTAACAATTCAGCTTGACTTCTCTTGAAGGACTTGCCACATTTAATCTGAATCTTTACTGGCCTGGTTGTGACTGAACATTTGCGTGTTCTGTGTTGCAACCCTTCCCCATGTTCCACTGTAAAGGATGTTTGCTCTCCTATTGCCTTCTAATACCAATTACCATTAAAAATTATACAACTTCCAATTACAAACAGGATTTTGTCTTGTTAAAGAGGTATGAAAACACACATTCAATATCCCTAAATCTTTGGGGTAGTGCCATCTGGTCTTGGGGATTTTTTTTTTAAATTTTGTCTTTTTTAAGCCTTGCTTTTTTAAGCAAGTAGGGAACACTCTTGTTTCTACCATCTTTCACTTCTGCCTGGGAAAGGGAAACTTAAGGTAAAGAGCCATTTGGAGAAAATGCAATGGCTGCAAGTGAAGCTCTTTTTCTTTCAGTCTGGTGGCAATCCTTGGTCTCTTTAGTGACCATTTTAATGCATTTATAACTTTTAGGATGTCATATTTGCCATGTTTGCAAATATCTGACCTACATGATCCTTTTCAGTGTTTACTGCTAGTGATGTTGGGTGGATTTTGCCTAGTTTGAGGTTATAGCTGCAGTTGTTAGTTATTTTTTCCCTTCTCTGTTTACTGTTTTGTTCAAAGCTCACTCACAGCAAAGTCTCTTTCATTCTGTAAATAGAGAGCTGTCACTGCAAGGTCCTTCCTTGCTTATTTAAGAATTTGGTTATGGGTATATCTGGAGAAGAAAAATATCACTGTTTTTGTCAGTGCAGACCCAATGTTTATGAAAGTGATACCATAATTTTATTTTGTCTAGAGCCAAATGCACTGGGGATATGTGCTATACGAGCTTCCAGCACCCAGCACTGCCCACATGTTGCCCACCACCCTCCTTTAGCCCAGTGAACCTCACCTAGGTTTCTTCCTAAGTGGAAAATACTGGCTGGGCTGAATATGTTGCAGCAGTATTTATATGATGATGCATGATTTAGGGATCAGGAAAATTATTCAGTCTCTGTTTCACAGGGTCCCACCTGCATGTCCCAAAATGTCAATACGTGGGCTTGGTGTGCATGATTGGCACACATTCCTGCAAGCCTTCATACAAGGGTGGTTCATGACACACATGGACCTTTTGGGGACCTTCTCCTGCTCCTCTGTATGGTGGAGCTGTGGTCAGGGAAGAGTTCTGTCTTTCCTGGCCTCTCTTCCTCTTTGGGAAGTCCATGGTGTGTATTTGGGAAAATTGTACAGTCCGAGACTCACAAAGTATCTTAACTTGAAAAGGGCTCACAAGAGTCATTGAAGTCCAGCTCTTGGCCCTGCACAGGACACCCCAGGAATCCCACCATATACCTGAGAATGTTTTCCAAACACACTCTTATACTGTTCTCTGTCAGGCTTGGTGCTGTGACAACAATGGGTGATGATTTAAGTCATTAGCCATTAACATCCCAATGTCCTGCACCTGGTCCCTTGGAACTTTTGCCATTGGATTCAAAGAGAGCAGGAGTTCACCCTTGGGACTTTGCAGCAGGACTCTCAGAAGGCCCTACAGTTACAAATAAACTTGTGGATAATATTAATTGCCCAACTTAGCAAAGTGCTGAATCCTTTCAAGTTGGCTTGTTATAAATTGCAAAATTAGAAAGGAATGAGTTAAATGGATTTTTAGGGATTTGAAGGATAGTGAAAACAGATTTCCTTTTGTTTGGATGGAGTTTTTGTTAGTTCTGCCCTTGTTCTGGTCTCTCAATGGCAGGGCTTTTGCAAAAAGTAAAAGAGCTCTTTTTCTTCTAACATAAAGGACATTTCATTTAATTTGCTATCATCCATTATTGTTACAAAAAGTGATGCACATTCTTACGAGTGTCTTCACTTCCTGCTTTGGGTCCAGAAAAATTAAGGTGAATTGCCAATGATATGGATGGCAAGAGTATGGAGAAGACAGTCATGTTTTTATATTTTATTCTTTAAGGATTCCATGAAGTCATATAAACCAGAATGATTTTCATGCTTTTATTTAGCACTATTGTTCTTCTTCTGTTTAGTAATAACAGAAGGAAGCACACGAGGACTCTGGTTTCTTTTCAGCTTCCTGTGGTCCTCAGGAATGTGATCTTTTCCTACAAAAAGTAGTGGAAAAGATTCCTGGCAGACATGTTTCTTTCAGTCTAACTCCAATGAATGTCCATGCGTGCATCTGTTCTCCAGTGTGGTAGATTTCACATCCCCGTTGTGGGTTTTGCCAGAGAAAAAGGAACTGGTTATATTTCCCTCTTAGGTCTTCTTATTTAGTATAGTGAAAGCAAGGCAGATTGTGTGGCTAAAACATTCACATGGATCTGCACACAAAAATTTCTTTACCAAAGGGATTGTAAAACATTGGAACAGGTTTCCCAGGGCACTGGTGGAGTCACCATCCTTGGAAATATTTAAAAACATGTAGATGTGGCACTTGGGGACATGGTGTAGTGATGAACTTGGCAGTACAGGGTTAACAGTTGGGCTCATGATCTTAGGGGTCTCTTCCAACCTGAATGATTCTATGATTTCACTTCCTTTGGAGTGGTCTCAATGGGGATGGTACAAGACCTTAAAATGAGATTTTCTTTTTAAAGACTGGATTTATTGCTGGACTGAGAACTATGGGAACTGGTCATGGTGTGCAGAACAAACTAAAAGAAACCAAAAAAAACAAATCACAAAACCAAAAAACTAAGCAGGGAAAATATTTCCTCCGTTGCTTCACTGGTATGTCTTGGACTGAAACAATGGCTATAGGTCATAGTTTGTTGGGCCATTCAGGTTTTGGCTGCCCTACTTAAGGCTGTTCCTAACAATGACTGTTGTAGTGTGGACATCTCTAAGCCCTGCAAGGTAACCATTAATCTGTTCTTCTCTATATTTATTCTGCTGTGTAAACTGGTGTGTTTGGTACCTCAGTAATTCACTACGGCAGTGAAAAGGTGTACACTTTAACTGCTCTTTGCCCAAGGCCTATCCACAAAGTGGCATCTTTTTATTCCATTCTCTGTTAATTTTAATTTACTAGTGTCTGAACCTATCCTTATTTTAAACTTCTACCATTTAGTCTTGGCAATGGAAGAAAAAAATAGTTTCAGCTGTTTTTCTATTCATGGCTTTTCTGTTTTATCCTGTGGGTTTTTTGTTTTTTTCCAAGTTTTAAATGTGAAGAATTTTAAAACTTTGAAAATGAATGGCTCATTGTGGATTAAAAAGAAGTAGAGAGTGAATAATGATTTTCTATTCCTGTTTTACAAACCAGGGAGGAATTACTTATTTCTGCTTTTGTTGACATAAAATCAAGCTTACTTACAGGGTTGCATCATTAGATGTGTTCAGCATTAGTTCCTTATTAATTAATGGATCAGTTTACCACTTTCTGGTGTTGAAAAGGAGGTGATCATACTTAGGCATGAGAAGCACACAATTAATTATTTGGGTTTTTTATGTTTGCAAAAATATTGATACATATATATATATTAGATTTCTATCAGATAGACAGGAAAATCTCAAAGAATATAGACAGAAATATTATAAATTTTAAAATAATACCTGGAGGAGTATAAAGAAATTCAAGATGTTGTGTTTTATAGTGTTTGGTTAGGCAGGGCAACTTTGCTTGGGCAACTCTCTTTGGTTAAGAGGTATGTAGGAAGGAAACATACAGTCAGGTGTACTCCAGGGAAATAGTAATCCTTACAGATCCCTTCCAGCTGTGGTAAACACACAGGTGATTTTTTTTCTTTGTTTTAAATTCATTATAAGATCGAGCCTCTTACATAGAAAAACAGTCTTATGGCTAACTCTATGGATACTTGAGCCTGAATTCATCTCCTGCCATGATGTTTCCTAATGAAGCTTAGAAGTTCAAGTGTTATTTTTCTATCATTGGGACAAAGCGGCTTCCCCAGGGCTGCCTTGTGGAGTAGTAAAACTGAAATGGAGTCACTGTGTAAAGTGATTACCTTGGAAGGGACCAGCCTTTTAAACTTTGGTATCAGTTTTGTCAAGTTTCGGCTGTAAGAGCTGCAAAACATGAAACATTTACTCCAAACTTGGACATGTACAGTTTCCCTTTCAGCAGTGTTTTGTTTCCTGCCCCAGGCTCTGCTGAGGCGAGTGGGAACGCTGGCCTTTGGGATCAGCTGGCAGCCCTGAGGTGGGTGCAGCGGAACATCGGCAGCTTCGGTGGCGATCCCGGGCGCATGGCCGTGGGAGCCGCGCGCGGCGGGGCCGATGTCACCAGCGCTCACCTGCTGACAGACACTGCGGGGACAGACCTCTTCAGCAGGCTGCTCTTGATGGTAAGCTCCACTCCTCAGCCTCACCTGCCTTCTGAAAGGATGTTGCTGCAGAGATGAGGATGCTGCAATGTGTGGGTGCTGGTTTTATTTCATCCCTACCTTGACGGGGCTGTTATTGCTGTAGTTATTTTTCATTTCACCTGTGACTGTTATCTCTGGGAGCTGGATGCTTCACCAGGATGTACAAGAGATGCACTTTGGTGTTTGATTTACTCATAGTAAGAATCCAGTTTTCGTCACTGTGGTTTTTTGTGTATTATATAAATAACCTTGTTTTGTAACCTGTAGGTACAGCAGCTTAGTTTCCATTCCATAAATACGATTGTTGGTCAGCAGCTTTTAGACCCTGAAACTGATGAGCCAAACTCCCACATGTTAAAGTATCCAGTCTTTTTATCAGATCTTATGTCACATTTCATTTAAAAGAAAAAACAAGTTTCAGGGGATAAAAATCGGTTTACAGATGGGCTTGTTTCCCATCAGCTTAGACCATTTTCTCAGTCACTCCACTTGATCCATGTCCTTACAGCCTTTCCTGCGTTGTGTCTCAGGGCTCTGAGAGTGGTTTTGTCAGCACCAATACTGCCATTTATCTTCACAGCCTCAGATAAGCTCAGTGTGCTCTGAAATGAGGCTTAATCACCAGAGGAGGTTTATACATCCAGCAGAAATGGTATTTGGACAAAATGAGATCTCCTAGAAGTGTTACCTTGGAACAGTGACAGTGGGATAGAATTCTTGGTTCAGGAAGCTGAGGCCCCAATTAAATAAAATGTTGCTTTGAAAATAATGACATCTTAATTCAGTACTTAATTGTTCTTCACTGTGCCCTTGCTTCAGGAAACATAACTTGCCTTTTGCATCCCTGTGGCTCAATAAGTTTATTTTAATTCAATCACTCTGGTGGTGAAGGCAAGGTAAGTTTCTGAAAATTGCTGCTCATTAATTGTTTGGGGTTTTTTTTGTGTCATTATCAGATAATTCCTCACACAGTTCCTAGATTTTTATTCAGCTCTTGACATAACATTTAATTTGCTAGAAGATTCAGAGTCCTTTTCTCTCAGTTTCCTTCTACTCTGAAGTCACAAACTCTTTACTTTCATGGCTGAGGATGGGGCCCTGTGAAAACAGTGGCAGGACACAGTGCAATTTAATAGCTGAGCCACTTAGGGAAGGGAAATGCAAGGACCTCTTTTCTTATTGCTGCTTCTGGAGAGTAGTTCCACATTATACTTTTTCTTTTATAAAAAAATGGTTGAACTCATTCTTTCTCCTACAGGAGAACACTGAATAATGGGAAACAGTGGCAAGTGTAATGAGCAGACAGATGCACCAATTCTTCCCACTTTTCTAGTGTTTATATCGATTTTTTTTTCCTGGGAATGTGCAGACCACTTTGTTGGCAAAAGCAACATCTCCACTGAGTTCAGAGTAGTGTTAATTTCTGATTTCAGACTAGTGTTAATTATTTTTCCTGACAACCTCACAGTGGATTAAGTGTTCTTATGAAATACAGTGACAAAGTGAAAAGCATGCAACAATAGCAGTAGGTTGTAGCTTAAAAATATACTTGCTCTTTTTTTTTTTTAAGTGGTGCCAAAGTTGGTTTTTCACTTATGTCTCCTCTAAAGGGATGTGTCTTGTTTTTGTTCAAAGACACCAAAATCATTGAGTACTTTTACTGTAAGAAAGGAGGTGCACACAGACTAGAATCATGAAACTGAGAATATATATCAGATATACCTTTCCTGAGGGAAAATCCCTCAGTGAAGCAATAGAGCTCTTCTGCAGAAGTCAGCTTTGTGCTTCTTGTTTCTGTGTTTGTTATGAATGATAAAACCATGCTGTTCCTGAACATGCAGAGAGGAGTGGTGCATGAAACTTTCTTGACTAGAAAATGTGCACCTGAAATAGCAAAATGCTTTTGAGTTTCCTGTGTCTGCCCTATAAGAGCTTTTGTTTGGAACAAATCTGAAAACAGATTGTACAAAATCAGTGCAAAGCTATCATGGGGACTTTTTAGAATTTATTTAATCTTTCAGTTGTATGTTTAGAAATAAGTGGTATCAGTAATTATGGTCTTGTTTTAAATGGTTTAAAAGCATTTGCCTGGCATTGGATTTCATATTTTGATCACTCAATTAATTTTCCAGTGCAATTTTGATGTAGATGATTGGATCAATGATATGGATTGCAGGAGGCTGCAGAGGGTAGCTGTGTTAGGTGTCCTCTCCAGGCATTCCTGGAGGGTGTCAAGGCAGATTCCAGCCTTTTCCACCCAGTGCAAGGGAACACATCAGGTCTGGCCATGGAAGCAGATCAGACAATAGTGGAAAGAGAACGTTTATTGTTCTTCTACTGCAGTCAGGTGTAGAGCTCTCTGGCATGGACCCTAACTATCCTTGATCCTGGTGATTAGCTACTCTTTAGATCACCTTTCTTCCCTCTTTTCCTGTCTCCTTTTTCCCTCCCTTTACCAATCTCATTCCCTCTCAAACAAACCAACCCCCTCTCTTGGTTACTTTTTTTCATGATACCAGTTTTGCTACATCCCTACCCAAACTTTGTACTTCTGATACCACTTCATAGGTAATGTCAGATTTGTATAAAATCACCTGGGGACTGTCATCCCTTGCAAGCTCATGTTTCCCAAAAGATCCCCAAAAAAGTCTTTCAGTTAATTGTAAAAATGGCCAGACCTCACGGAATTTCTCCATAACCATCTGTGAAATCCAGACATCTCTATGGCCCATTTAATTAGTTTTTGTCACTTTCTCGTGTCATCACTGTGAGGATGACAGAGTGTCTGCTTAGGTCACCCAGGGAGGTAGTGGAGTCTCTATCCCTAGAGCTATTCCAGATCCATCTGGTCATGGTCCTGGGCAAATGGCTCAAGGTGGCCCTGTTGGAACAGGGAGGGGTTGGAACAGAGGATGCCTGGGGGTCCTTTCCATGCTGAGCTGGTCTGTGATTGTTGAACCTGTCAGCATCAGAACATCTTATCCCTTTCTCACAGAGTGTGTCCAAGTGCTGCCAATTGTGAGGGTTCTGGGTTCTTTTGTCACCTTCCATCCAATGCCTTCTGGCACTGGCATTGCAAGGCCGGGTGCTTGTACTAGTTGCACACTAGGTTTTCCATTTTCTAAAAGTAACACAAAGTAACTACTGAATATTATTTTAATGAATAAATACAAGTCATGACTTAGAAATCTGAAATGCTCCCCATATACATTTCATGGATAAAATGCAATCACCATAATGTATTGATTATCAGTAACAGTAATTAGATTATACAAATGCCTAGAGTTCCTGAGTGTGTTTTGCTTTTTGGAGTTCAATGTTTACCAGAAAAATTACATTCATCCTTTAAGTCCTGAAATATGTTTAAACAGGCTGCAAAATATTTTGATCTCTGAACCTTTCTTGCTAGTGCAAATGACCTGATACAAGATCTAAAGAGCACATAGATTTGTCCTAAGAGGTGTTTAGATATTAAATATATATATAACCTCTCTAATTCTCTATTTCTCCAAACCTTCATTATTCAAATCTGTGCAAAAAGGCACAAGAGAATATTGGATTGAAACTGTCTCTGGCTTGAGAGCATACATTGCAGCATTTTACACACTCAGACAAGTGTGATTGCTTAGTTCAGAAAGCAATCACAAGCAGGTTCAAAGGAAAATATTACTTGCTCTTTTATCACTTAGAAAATGGTACATGCCTGTAGAAAAAAAAATTAAATTTCAGAAAGCTCTCTAATCCTTAAGTAGTTTGATGGAAAGTGTAATTACTATTTGACATAACTCTCATGAGGCAAGAAATTAGGAAAAATCTCTAACATCCACTGTTACTGATTTTTTCCCTTAGTTTAATTATTTTAAAAGCTGCTATTAATATAAATATTATACATAAATATGTGGCTGACTTCAGAAGTCAAAGTTAAAATATCTCCCTGTACACATGAAAGGTCACACCTTTGCAAGCCAACCTTTGCAGTTCAGCACAATATCATCACATCTTGCTTTTTAATTAAACACCCCTTTGTTCTCTGTTTCTCTGCTTTACTATGAGCAGCTGAATTAAGTGTTTGGATATGTCTGAACTCCCATCTCAGGTATAAACAGGACCTGCTTTTCTCTGTGAATTAAGCCTGTTCTTAATTTTGTGACTATTTTATGACACTGCAGGCCATTGCCAGCAATTAACTAAATGCTACTTGTAAAGTCAGTAAAATTTTTTTTTTCTCCTAAAATATAAGTATGGAGTCATTATAATCAGGTGTTTCTTGGATGCTGGAAGTTAGATACTTTCTTGGGGTTATTGATGTCTTTCTGAACCATTCTCGATGACAATGGATAAATCTATCTTGAGAAGAAAAATGCTCCTTTTTCCAGTGTAGATAGGTTCTTTACAGAAGGTTTTCAGCCTTGTGGAGAATACCACAGTATGACTTAAATTAAGTTCTTGAGCTGCAGTTAGTCCTTCCCTATGCAGTCATGCTGGGCGTCGCCCCTGCTGAAGAGTCACCTGCACCACTTGGCTTTTTTCTTAGAGTCTGTCTCAGTTTATCCTTCTTGTGAGCCAGTTCTGGTGCACTGGGGACATTCCCAGCATATGGCATGCCTGAGATAGCAGCCTTGAGAAGGTCTCTGGTTAACACTCAGAAGAGGAAATGCAGAAGCACTGCTGGCGTTTGGTCACCAGCTTAGCTGATTGTATTTCTCAGCTGCAGAAGGAGAGCAGGACCACAGGATGCTCTGGTTTCCCTTCTAGCCCATCAGTTTGTGGCTTTTTCCTGTTTGCCTTGTATTTAGTCATCATAGTATGGAGGTGGCAAGTGAAGGGCACTCTTACGTTTGCTCCCTGTGTATATGAGAGACTGGGATTTCTTCTTTCTGGCACTTGCAAAAGAAGCATTGTCATCCTCAGTTAGGGAGAGGTAGGAAGCGATGCTTTCCCTCAGGCCATAGCTGAGGCAAGAGTCATCCATTGCTGCCAGGGTGCTTTTGGTATCTTCAGTTACTTCCAGCCTTTAAAAGAGCAAAATTTTACCATTTTAATTACTTGGACTGAGCCTCTTGGGACAATATTAACAGTTGTTAAACTGAATAACATTATTTTTATTGCATAAAAACATTTCTGCCTCATAAATCACCAAGCATTTCTGTCACTTAGAATTTCTCAAAAAAACAGTACAACAGTAATATATAAATGTTTTTTGGCACTTGGAAAGGAAGTATCATCTATATTCTCTTCTTACTCTGTAGGAAAAATTACCTCAATACTGCACAAAATTTTCTTGCCTTCATAAGCACATGAATGTTTTGTGAAGGAAGAGTAGTGGAGGGAAATTTACCCCTCAAAAGTAAAAGGTGCTTTTGTTTCTGAGGGTGGTTGTTTCCTCAGCTTCTGAAACCTGACCTACTTTCTCTTGTGGCAGTTGTGATATTAGAAATCTCCTGAATTGGGCTGTGTGTTGAGAGAGACACAACAGGAAAGATTTATTCTTGTACAATGTGTTCATTGCACCTGTGCTGCTTCCTGGGTGTGTGAAAAAAGGGGGAGCCACCTCTGCCAGTGCACATCCATGGGAATGGATCAGCAGGGCTGCATGTCACTGGGCTTTGGGACCCAGCTCTTACTCCTGCTCCTTGCTGAAAGAACTCAGGATTCCCAAAGGGACTGAATATATGGGTAGCTGGATAGGTGAAATGATTGAATGTTAACTAAACTTTCTTTCAAAGTTAAACCTAAATTATCAGTGAGTTGGGCATTCAGTTTTCATGGGTTATCTTGATGTCAGATTGTCCAAGCTTTAAAACTGCTTTCAGGAGAAGAAAATAAATAGCTATGTCTTCTGTGCTGCAAGTACAAGTATATACAGGGCTGGGAAACACCCCTGTTGTTTCTGGCAGCCTGTGTTGTGTGTGGTACCTGTGAATGTTTCTCCAGTTGAAATTTTTATTCCGCATCACCACAGGAGGAACTGGATTCATCACAGTGTTGTTGTTAGTGCACTGGGTGAGACAAGGTGTTGTAAGGACACAGCAGAGACCATCAGCAACTTCTGAACAGGAAAATGAATACACAGACAGTTAATCTTTGCTTACTGTTTTCTTTCCCTGGTGCATGTTCAAATAAGCAGTTTTGGACTCAGCAGTAGCAGTGAAAAATTGTGTGTTCTCAACAAGAACACAGTAACACAGGCTTAATTTTTTCCTTTCCTTATACGTTTGACTTTTAATTTTTCATTGGGTATATTTCATACAGTACATGTGAGGAACTGAGACACAGAAAGACAAAGTGACTTGCTCTAAGACTAGAAGGAATTTTGTGACAGAGCAGAAACTTAAACCCTGTTTTTCTGAGCCCTCAGTGTTCTGATTTGCTTCCTATTGTTTCAGCCATGCAAACTGTGTAAAAAAGATCAGATTGGATTGTGTGCATACCTACTCTTCTGTGGAACATAACTGTGGAATGAATCGAGGTTCACATGTTACCTTCAGCAATGTTTCTGTGCTCTACTCTCTTCTTCTTCCACTAGGAACATCCCAGATATTCTTCTGCCCAAGTAGAAAACATCATGGCTAAATGCTGGTGTTCTACAACTCAGAGTCCTATTTCAGGGTGAGATTTTGTACCCTCTCATGGTGGGGGAAGGAGGAGACCTAAATCTAACTATGTCTCCTCTTACACCTATAACCCAAATAAAAATGTCAATTGTTACAAGTTTTGGGTTCTGCCCCAGCCCAGATTTTAGGCTTCAATTGTTTCTTTCTTTCTAAATGGTGAAAGGTGTCAACTATATATCTGCTGTCCAAATTCTTTCTCCTCTCTTTATATCATTGGACTTGAAAGTTTCATTTGTTTGTTTTGAATGTGAATACTTTTCTCCTCAATTTATCAGTGTACTCTTTGGCCATCACACTTTTTCTTTTGCCTGTGAAATACTTAGGTATGGTAATTTCACACTTTTAAAATTAGAGTACCCATTGCTTGTTAAAGCACAGAACCTCTTGTTTTCTTGTAACTTTTAGGCAATTAGTTTTTTGCAATTTCCTTCCTCATTTTAGAATGTTCTCATTATGATACATGGTAACTTCAGTCACTTGACTGTGTAGATTGTCAAATTACCTTTCTGACACAGGTTAAATTGCCACAAATCTGGAAAACTGTCATTGGAAAAGGTGGTATTGGTATACTGGATAATACTGGACTGGTATTAGTAACGGTGACAGCTCACTCTAGGATTGAGCTAACAGCTTGAGCCTCTTGATATAAGTACTGCTGATAAGTTTCTGCCATATGCTTCTTCTAATGTGATAGGGAAGATGCTAACAACATTTCTGAAAGTTTTCTGCTGCAGATAAGGTTGTGTGCTGTAGTGGTTCTTTAAGGAAATGTGAATAGAGAACCCAGTGTTGAATGCTATCTGCCTGCCTAAATGGCAAATAAATGAATGGCAGACATCTTCATGTTGGCAGAGAGAGTCAGCCAGGAGTTGCAATCTGTCTCTGAAACCCAGAACTATGGGTATATGGCTTCTGTACAGCTGAACATTTTTGTATGCTCACAGTTCGACTTTAGGTGTGCTCTGAGAGGGGCTGGGCATCCCTGACCTGTGCTGACTTCCAAACTGCATTTGGAAATTCTTTAGGGAACCACTAGACCCTGGTGTTTGGCTCACACAGTGCTATTGACAGGGCTATACCTTATTCTACACAGTATCATACAAAACATCAATACAGACAGAACCTATCTGGCCTTATTTAGCTGAGTCCTTGTACTAATTTCAGTTATACTGTTAAGGGTAGCATATTTTTATTTGGGATGAAAAACAAAGTAAAATATATAAACCAAAACTTTTTCCATTGCTTGTTCTGTGGCAGAATCTGCAAGTCTTGGACATAGGCAAAACTTATTGTTTTGGACCTTTGATAGATAGTTTTTACAGTGGAAAAATATGGGCTTTTTTGCACTTATTTTTACCTGAGTAGTGATTGACAAGGTCTTCAAGGCACTGGAAGGTTTGCCTTGGAGAGATGTAATACCAGTTATTCGGGAGGCGGAAGATCCTGTAATGTTTCACTTGCCGGTGCCTCACTGACAAGGAATATAACCCTGGAGAGAGAGAAGGACTAATGACACCAAAGTAGGGCTACAGTTCTGCTTGGGTATCTATGGCAGAATAGAGTATCTGTAAGAAGTGGTGCCATGACTCAAAACATCTCAGAAATAGCTGAAAAAACCTGAGTAGCCATCTTGTATAGTACTTACACTTTATATATATCTACATAAATGTAGTAAAGGATACAACATGACCTGAGATTTTGGTTGAATTTAAATTTCTGGTGTGCTTTTTCTTTGTTATTGCTGGCATGGGGTCTTTTGAAATGGTGTAAGGAAACAGGCCTTTACAGAAGTTGTTTGCCTTCCACTGAAGAGGGAGATCAGACTCACAGCCTGGTATTCTGGTTTAGTCAGCTTCAGGTAATGTAGTAGCTGAGACCTGATAATGAAGTCATGGCAGAAAATGGCCACTTGAATTTTTCTGTTTCTTTGTTTAGAACTGTTCTGCAGCATTTATTGGCAAGGACTGAATGCCCATCCTAAATTTCTTTTAATTTAGTATAGATATTAAGAAAGTAATTGGCCTATGGTATGTAAGAGGTCAGAACAGATGAGGTGGTATTCCCTTTTATCTGTAGTATCATGATAGAATGTGTTCTGGTGCTTCAGAAACATTGGACATGGGAGATTTGAGCAGGCAGGAGAATAGCAGACTGAGGGGAGACCTTTTTGTTGCATTCAGCTCCCTCAGGAGGGGCAGCAGAGGGGCAGACACTGATCTCTTCTGTCTGGTGACCAGTGGCAGAACCCAAGGGAATGGCCTGAAGTTGTGTCAGTGAACGTTTAGGTTGGATATCAGGAAAAAGTTCTTCACCCAGAGGGTGGTTGGGCACTGAAACAGCTCTCCAGGGAAGTGGTCACAGCACCAAGCCTGACAGAGTTCAGGAAGGGTTTGGACAATGCTCTCAGGCACATGGTGAGATTCTTGGAGTGGTCCTTTGCAGGGCCAGGAGTTGGACTCCATGACCCCTGTAGATCCCTTCCAACTCAGGACATTCTATGATTCTTTTTCTATGTCCCCATTGAAGTAAATGAAAGTATAAAGTTGAGACAGAATAATTCTCACGTAGCAAAAGAAAGAAAATAAAATTGAAGCCCACTGATTTTTAAAAATAAATAAAAGACCTCCCTTCTTTATATAGTAAACACATTTATCTGCTGCCCCCACTACCTGGTGTGCATTTTACAACTTCTTGAATCAATCTTTTGTGAACCAAGGCAAAGTTGTGACTTTTCCTTCATTGAAAGTCCCACTGCCTCATAAGGTTTGCATGCAACCAAAGTAAATAATAGTGTTTAAACAACTGTGTCTTGTTTGTGCTGATGCCTGTGGAACTTTCCATGGCCATCAATAACCCTGTTTCCAGTAGGTGACTGGTAAAGGCTGGCACACTGCACTGGGTGCCTTTGCCTTCCCATTATATACCTTTTCTGGTTTTGGACTGATCCGTATGAAGCAGGACAAGGGAGTGAATTAAAGAGCTGTAAAACTGTTAATGCCTGAGATCAAGTGGGAAAAAAATCTCTATTGTCTCACCTTTCCTGGTTTCACTCTCTCTGATCATGAAGGAGCCAACCTTGGTGTTGGGTAGCTGTAGAAGTTCCTCTGCTTTTTCTCTTCCCAGCCCTTCAAATAACCAGCTGTGAAGCAGGAAAAAACAAATTCTGAAATTTGGACACCAGTGAAACAGTGAGCAGCATGTGGCTGTGAAAGTGCTGCATTAGCCAGGAAAAGTGACTGCAAAAATAACACTGTGGCTTTCTATAGTTATTCTCTCAACAACATTCAGGCATATTTCTCCAGTTTATGGAGAAAATTTTGCTGGTTTTGAATTCCATTAACCTTTGTGAGGTCAAGAGACGAGTAATAAGGTTTGGACTTATTAGGGAAAACAAAACTTTTTGCTGCTTTGATCTGTATTGTTGGGGACAGATTCCTGTGATATATTGATGACATCTGTGGCATTAGTTAAATCTCTCTTTTTCATTTAAACCACTTTTGTTAACCCCAAATTATATCGTAAATAAACCCCAAATAAGTTACAATTATTTTTGCTTCTTCTAGGGAACAGTCCAACCATTTAAGTTAATGGGCTTTGTGGATGAGGGAAAGTTGAATTACTCCTACAAATTTTCACCATAACTTGGTGCACTGCTGTGTTTTGCCACAGCCAGTGTCTCACCACACATCTGGGCTTGCTCAGCTGTTCTGGAGTTACTGGCTTTCTGTTTTAAAGTTGTTTTCATATGTTGGATCCAGTCTGCTGTCACTGAAGTTTGAGACAGTAGCTTCCATTACCCCCCATCTGTGCCCTGCCTTTGGGAAAGCATCACTGTTTCAGGAGGATGTAAAAGTATGTTAAAATTTAAGCACTTGCATAGTTCAGAGTGACATTCACAGTTCATACCCTTAAAATTAAACAGGTATTAAAGCACTTGCCAGAAAACTTTTAAGTGCGTGCTTTAATGTTTTGTGGGTTTTTTTTTTTTTCTGAGTGGTGTCCACGGCAACAAGAAATGTCTGAAATTTCCTTAGTTCTTCCAGTGAGAAAGTTTACATTCTTGAACGACTTATTAGCATTTCTATTTGTTCTTTTAGGCCTGTTTTCCATGAGCAAACCTAGCTAAAATTTTACTCTATATAACTATTAAAAATCCATTCTAAATAAGCTCTCTTCATCAATGCCTTTAGAATTAGAGATCAGTCCATGCAACAGATGTATATTAAATATCCTATATGCGATTTGAGTTGGTTTGGGCTCTCACCAGCTTTTAAAAGAAGGATTTTCCTTTTCACTTAGTCTAAATTTATATGTGGATTTGAGGTTCTCATTTTTCAAAAGATGCAATTTAGACTGTCAATAAATAAAATTTCTGTCTGTCAAGTCACTATTGCCATTGTTTGGACTATGACTCTGAGTAATCAGAGGAGGATATGTAAAAATATGGTGTTGAAAGGCTATGGAAATGCATTTACTTACCCGTGATAAACCTTTGCTACATATTTTCCTGGAATATAGTTTTCTCGACCTGTTGTAAGGGAATGGACTCTCCACCAGCCTCCTTCACTGTGTGAAAGCAAGAGAAGGGATATTTTCAGACATATTTTCAGAGCTCCTTGTAGTTTGAAAGTTAGTGAAGATACACAGATTAGCCTGCAACCTTCTGTGTGTGCTCCTGAAACTATGTATTCAGAAAGGAAACCTGTTTGGTTTCATTTAGAGTAGTTCCGTTTCTGAACCTACTTGAGAATTGAATTTGGACACAGAAATAAGCTACATTTGTTCCATTTAAATTACATAAGTAATAAAATATTTTTCTGTAGTTGAAAGAACAAGGATAAATACTCAGTGGTTAAACCATGCTGTGCTTTGCCTTCCCACAGCTAGACTTGTACTGGTGTCCAAGATATTCAGTTTACAGCTGAGAGTGTTGTGTCTGGACAGCCCTGTAACACCAGGGTAGAGGTTCCTGGGAAATGGAGCCTGTCTGCTTGGGAACAGGCTGTCAGTCCAACAGAACCTGGTCTGTGGTTTGCTCCTTTCCTTGTCTTCCATGAGTTGCAGACCAGACTCCAATAAAATAGACCTTGTAGCTGAAGAAGCAGACATGCATTTCCCTCAATATATCTTAAGTTATTGCTGTGATACTGAATTCTAACTTCGACTCTTGAATGCCTTCAGAAATACAGGGTACCAAGAATTTTCACAGGGATGCTGCAGATCTTTAATCATAGTGCAAGGATGCTGATGACTGACGGGTTCTCTCCACCTTCACTTTAGGAGTTTGAATTCAAATAACTGTGTCTTGTGTTTGAATGTTGTTTTTGTGGATGTTTATATAAATGCTCCCAACATAATGCCTAGACTGCAGATCAGAGTTTCAGTGTGTGTTAGAACAGCTGTGTTGAAATCACTTAGGTTAAATGTCATGAGTTATAGCTTCTGGGACCATGGTCCAGAATGTCTGTGCTGAGGGAAAAAGGGAAGTATCTACTTCTCAGAGCTGGAAATTTCAGGGCCCCAAAAGTTTTGGGTTTGGTTTTCCAGATGAAATTAATTTATCTATAAGAATTTTAGCTTATTTTGGTCCCTTTTTCCCCAGAAATCTCCCAGACAGATCCAAAAATTGCAGTAAGAAAAAACCTGCTGAGATTTGTCATCTCTCACCCTCCAAACTTCAATATTACTAACCCTGAAAAATCCCCCTGATGATTAAAAATCCCAAAGCAGCACATCTTGTGGGGCAGGAGCTACAGAAATTATGTAGATTGGGGCAAATCCTGGAGGACATTTGGTCTGGCTACTGCCAGCCAAATGCAGTTCATCTGGTAAGGACAGGTGCCTGACCAGTGTGGAGAGTGAGAAACTGCACCAGTGGTTCTGCCAACGCAGAGCAGTCACAAATATCTGTGAGGAGTTGCATTTCCTATGGAGGTTCCATATGTCCTGTTCCTAGCAGGACTGGTGGGGCTGATTGCCACCACGCATCATTGCTTTGGTAAAAGGCTGAAAAGCTGCTGTTGTAAAAGCTGTACATGCTGCTCCTTATGCTGACTCCTCATCACTTGTGCTCTGGTCATGCAATGCTACTCTTCTTTTTTACTGTATTTCACTTCTTTGAATGATTTTGGAAAAAGAACTACAGCTTATGAGCAGGAAAAAGCTGCAGGCAAACAATTCCTGCTGATATCAGCATAAACCCCAGGAGGGGAGAACAGGTCCTTCATTAGGCCACTGTGGTTTGCATAGGGCCTGTCTTGTCTTCATGATTCAAAATAAGAAGAGGAAAATTCCCATCAAGGCTTGCTTTGGATCTAATTTATCCATCAGGAGAAGCCCTTGGTCACTTCACAACAGACAAATGTGTCAAAAACTGTTGCTGCCAAAGCCTATTCTTTTAGAAGTTGTTCTGCAGTAGATTATAGTTTGCAGCACATATATACATATAATATGCCACACATATAATTCCCATTGATATGGGCATAGGCAGTCCTGTGGTGGTGTGAGGGCCTGTAGCTGATGAAATCTGAGAGTGAGGCTTTAAGCTGGAATTTCCAAGCTGAAGCAGTTGCTGTACCATGTCATGTATGTTCTGCAAACTGCAGCAAGGTTTATACTGCCAGAAGCTAGCAGAGAAGAATCCCCCTGGTTTAGAGAAGCTCTCCATCAGCAGATAATTTGTCTGATGGTATTGTCTGAGTCTTGGGACCCTTAGGTTCCAGGAGGCAGAAAAAGCACTGTGTCAGCAGAACATAAGTGCAGCCATTCTGGGTCAGACCAAAGGTCCACTAAGGCCTGTGTCTTGTGACTGACAAAGGTCACTGCAGGTCATGGTGGCTGGAGAAGAGTCTGAGAATTCATCAGTCATCTGTGATGCTTCTCATGAATACTTCTCTTCTCCAGCCATTTGACTATCTGACTGAGAATTTTTAAAAATAATTTTAGAATTCCTCCAAGGATTCATCTGCTTTGAATGTGTCTGGTCTCCCGTTGAATCCACCTGCTCCACCATCTGCAAAAATGAAATCTTTCATTTCATTTTGAGCAGTACAAATAGTGGCTGTGGGGCCAATAGCTTCCAGGAGGTCACTGAGTGCTGATACAAGCTGTACCTAGAAGAACATCGGGGCTGCTCTCTTCAATTTTTTCTGTATGTGTGCTCATTCTCGTGTCTGGCAATCTTGCACTATAGTTAAGGTCAGTCTGAACTGGTGCTCTTAAGCCTACTTACTTCTGAGGCTCTTAAATTTTTTGAGTGGAACTAGCTGAGAAATCTGTCTTTTTTTTCCTCACTAAGAAAATGCAGAATTGATTAAAAAAATAGAAAAAGAAATACCCCTCTTTTTTTTTTCTTTTTTTTTTCTTTTTTTTTCTTTTTTTTTCTTTTTTTTTTTTTTTTTTTTTTTAACATTTGCCTTAAATCACATGAAATTCTAAGACTCAATCATAATGGAGTTGTTAGATTAAAAAGGGTGAGAAAGAAAATTACAGACACACTTGACATAAAGAAATTCAGAATAATTTTCATTTTCTATATGATTCAAACCATTTTGGCTCTTACTCTGTTTTCCATTACATTTGGGGAATACTTTCTCACAATCATTTTTCAAAGTAGAATTGTTCTGAGTCTTATTTTAGAAGAGTCTGAATCGATCCTGAGAAACCTAAGAGAAATCTATGGATCAAAGAACATTCTGCAATCCCAAATCCTTAAACTACATGGAAATTTACACTATGGCTAAGCATCCTTCCTTGAAAATTCTAAATTCAGTTCATTTTACATCAAGTTTGGGCAAGGCATGTAAAACAGAGCTTTGCTTCAGTTGTAACGACACTTAATTTAAAAATAAATTGATCAACTTACTCTGAGAGCACACGTAGTTTTTCCCCTACATGAAATATAGGTTGGCTTATGTCTGCTGAGGGATAGTCATAGAGAACAGCAAGGAAGTCACTCTCCTGACCTGTGGAAGAAGAAAGAAAAGATCACTTAAGACAAAGGTAGAGCTCTGAGACAGAAATGGATTTTTCATTAAGTATGATAGATTTTTATGTAGTAGGTCAAATGAGAAAAAAATCTCTGAAATATCTCTTAATAAACATAATAAGCTAAAGAAGAACGTATAGATTTATAAGAGGACTGTGAAGATACTAGAAATGAAAACAGTCTTGTGGTTAATTGTAAGCAACTAAATTTAGATCACTTTTTCTAGCAATTACCGTATTTAAAGGACATATTCAGTTTGAAATTAAAAAATTAGTAATTGTTTATAGTATTAGGAAGTACCCCCCCAGTCTGATTAATGCCACTGTCTCTAATTGCCTCCAGCTACAGCTTGTAGCATTACGTTTAAGAAAAGGAAGATGCATGTTGAATTGTTCCATAATTTTACACCACTGATACTTTTCAATGGCATGAAATTAGGTTAGATCAAGGTCAATGAGAGTGTGGCCGTTGTTGCCCATTTCCACTACTTTCTAAAGGAGCTTGGTGATCAGCTACTGCACTTTGTTCTCACTATTGCATGCAGACTGTACTGAGCTCCAGTGAAAGAAAACAGCCACAGGGGTGTTTAAGTTGAAACCATTGTACAGTGGCAATTTGCATAGTTGAGGTCAGCAAAGAGATGAGAAGGGATGTTTTCATCCCTTTTACACCATCTGGGATGAATCTTGGACTTACACCCTGTGTAGGACATGCTGAGTCTTCTGGGTTTCTGAAGGACAGAGCACTTTACACAAGACTGGGACTATCAAATATGAAATGTTCCTCATCCTGCTGGAATCTGTGGTGCCCAGTAAATGCTGGCAGCTGGGAGATTCAGAAATGTGCCATGCTGGGTGTTTTGAGCTCTTTGTCACAAGTCCTGGCAAAAGGGATTGTGCCATACACTGCCTATGTTTCTCCTGGAAGCAGTTCCCTCCCTCTGCACATCTCAGTACCCTCCACGATCTCACAGGGAGACAGAGCTTCCCTCTGCCTCCACCAGGATCAGCACCCTGATCCTTAGGAACACCATCTAGCACTACATTTGCAGAGGTTACTTCCCACTCTGTGCAGCCCAGCCTATGCAAAAATGGGTGTGAATTCAGGGTAGGAAAGAAAGAAATTAGCGAGATAGAAACACATCTGTATCTTGTTCGTTTTTTTCTCATTTAATATGGATTTGTTGACAACTTCTCTTTAAGGAAGACAGCTATTGAGGGAAGCTTAGGTGCAACACCCTGAATTAATGCTCTCTGTTTTTAGCTGTGTGTCTCGGGGCCTTAGAAACAAATCACAGAGATAATGGTAGAAGGCTGAAGGAAACATGAAGAAAAGAAACACAACAGGTCAGCCAGAGAAGCTGTGGATGCCCCATCCCTGGAAGTGTTCAAGGCCAGGTTGCGTGGGGCCTGAGCAACCTGGTCTGGTGGATGGAATCCCTGCCCATGGCAGTGAGAATGGTATTAGGTGATCTTTAAGATCCCTTCCAACATAAATCATTCTGTGATTAATTTGAGAATTTGTTTAATATTGGTATTGCCATGATTTTCTTAGTTGATTAGTGTCACTGAATTAAACAGGACTAGTCCAATACAGCCAACCACTGTGATTAGTCTAATACAACTTATTATACACTTAGTTCAACCCTGTTGAAGAAAATCTGTGCTAAGCCGTTGATGGCTTCTTCCTTGTTCTGCACAGAAAATCTAGTGGCACCTTCCTGTCTAAGAAGCTACTTAGTACCCAAGGCTAATAATGCCTAAGCATTGGCACTGAGTCTTTTTTGACAAAACAAAATCTTTACCCAGGACTACTAAAAGAAATACAGACCAGAAGGTGCATTTTAAAATAGCAAAATGAGAATAAAGTGTCATCACTTAATTTTTCATTGAAGGTTATAAAACGTCATGTAATTATACATTGAATATAATTGGTTTTAGCTTAAGGACAATGTCTTTAGCAATGCTTTTTTTTTAAAAAAAATATGCTGTTTAGTTATAAATATTCTGCTTCTATAGTGAAAGAGTGGAAAACAATTGCTTTTCTGCTCTCCTTCCTTGTGCACTGGTCATTTGCATTTCATTACGGTGACTTTTTGTCTACTCTAGCAAGACCTGCGTTACTTTGCTTACACTTTCATATTTATATTCATTTTTTTTCAATTTTGCATGGTTATTTATAGTTCTGAAAAGGAAGGAATATATCAGTGTTATCTTCCCCATCCATGCAAATGTTACCTCTTAAACTACATACAGTTATATTAAAGTGTAAGGAAAGGACTGAGCCCCCTCCTTCTTCACTTCATTTTGATTGGTGTTTAAGTCAAACCTCACTGGGTTTTTTGGTCATGCAAAATACCCCACCACACTGTACAACATTTCACAGAACCCATACCAGCTCCTTACAAACACAAAAGCCTGGAAACAGGAACTAAACAAATTACACACTTTCTCCACATCTAAATTTCACAGTGATCTAATAGATTTGATCTGATGAGCTCCCCACACTTTCAAGATGTAAAAGAAAAAAGATTTGCCTGGGTTTCTCAAACACAAACTCTCCTCCACAGTGCAAATGTAGGTTACATCTGAAATGGAACAACTCAAAATTTAGAGTGGAAAGATCGAAGCAAAATCATTTCCACTGCATCAGGTGTTAATTCTGTGTGGGTTTTTTAGGAGTAGGAAATGAATGTGAAATGCATGCTAATTTTAGATGTCTTCACACCTGCGTGTCTTACAAAGTGTGAGACTGAATATTGTATCCTTCAAATTATTCATTAGGAATGGACTATGAAGCATTATTAGAGAGTAGGAAGAGCTTAAGCAAAGCATCCAGATCCAGCTCATCGCCCTCAAAAATCTGCTGTGCTGTGTGCACTGATGTGGTCCACGACTGGAGTGGGAATGAACAGCTCAGTTCCATGTGTCATCCAGCTTTACTGGCCAGCAGAAATATTATGATTTATGGCATGGGGTGCATCAGAGAGGGTGAAGGAGGGCACTCATGTGCATCTGGGAAACTGCAGCACCACAAGGTGTGGCTGCAGAGTCACACTTTGGCACCCAAGCTAGATCTAAACCAGCCAGCTTGGGAACTGAGAGCTGTGCAGGTGCAGCCCAAAAGGATTAACCCTTGATTCAGGGTTCCAAATGAGGACAGAGAGGGGCTCACAACCCTGGATGACCTCTCGTTGCTCTGCTTCCTCTGTCATCAGTCCCTGGGTTGTTCCAGAAATGCCTGTACAGTGTGAGGGCTGATGGGGTGCAGTATCTTTGGGGTCCAAATGCCTCCTTGGGAAATGCAGCTTATACACTGTTCCTTTCTCAGGGCCAAGACTGGCACACTGGAGGTGAGAAAAGCACAAGGTTTTGCTTTCAGTGCAAATTTCAGGCAGCACAAGGGGCTGATAAGGGTCTGATGAACACTGAGGATTGAGTCTGCAGACTGCAGTTATCTATTTTCTTCCCCCTTTTTGTTGTTTTGTTGTTTTCTTCCCCTCTTTCCTTTGATTCTTTACCTTCTGTTTCAGTCTTTTGTTTTATTCAGTCTCACTGAAATGAGCCATTGTCAAACCTACTTCTCCTAATAACTATTTCAACTGTTGCAAGTCCATGGATTGGATCCTCCACCTCAGTTAAAGTCTGTTCCTTGCCTGGTGGAAATCTTCTGTGCTTTGTGATGCGCTTTTTACTTTGATCTGCTCAGGAAGGCAAACAGATACAAACTCACTGGATGAACCCCAACACACCCTTTGCTACCAGGTTCATTTTTAGAAGTCTTTTTTCATTGGATTTGGATGACAGTACTACGGATGTTTGTATTCCCAACTTTCTTTAGCAACATCTAAGCCATTATGAAAGATGCTGACCCAGACTAAGACATGGATGAATTCAAGGAGCTGTTCAGGTTGATAAATCCTAGAATCATAAGATAGTTTGAGTTGGAAGGGACCTTTAGAGGTCATCTAGTCCAACCCTCTAAAAGACTGGGGACATCTTCAACTGGATCAAGTTATTCAGAGCCCCAACCACCCTGACCTTGAAAGTTTCTAGAGATGGGGCATCTACCACTTCTCTGGGCAACCTGGTCTAATATTGCACCTCCCCGATTATAGAAAATTTCTTCCTTATATCTGCTCTAAATCTACCCTATCTTAGCTTAAAACCATTATCCTTTGTTGTATTACAACAAGCCCTACTAAAAAGTCCATCCTCATCTTTCTTATAAACCCTCTTTAATTACTGAGAACTGCAATAAAGTCTCCGTGGAGCCTTTTCTTCTCCACTCTGCATAACCCCAATTCTCTCAACCTTTTCTCATAGGAGAGGTGTTCCATAACTGATCATTTTTGTGACAACCCCCCTGCCTTTGGATGATTAAACATGGGTATCTGGTGCAATTTCAGCTATGAGAGTGTCTGAAACGTCCCTATAGCCTTGGCAGGTGCCACTACTACTACAGGAGATTTGTTCTCTCCTCAGGTGCTAGCACTAACATAGCTAGGACTAACAACACCCCTTTGTAGATGTGCTAGATGTGTAGGAAAGTTCAAGTAGATTGAGTCCTGAATTCCTAAATAGGTATTTTTTATTGTAATCACTGTGCCATCAACATTTGCAGAGTTATCTTTTAGGGGTATGTTCTATTTCCATCACATTTTAGCCCTGCTAAATCCTGACTTTTAGCATTTGCAGGACCTTGGTCATAGCCATGGCCTGGTCATCAGCAAGGTCATGCTTTGAGTGAGTGTATGTATCTGTTTCTGGTGTTTATATGTGGTATTTGTGTCAGCAGCTGTTGGGAATATCAGTATAAAGCACTCTTCTCCCCCCCTCCAAAAAGTAAATTTAGTAATATGCTGAGTAGTTTTTGGTCTCTGCTATGTTAGGACCTAGGGCTGCAAGGCTGCCCATCTCAGTGAGTTCCTAACCATACTAAGAGCAGGGCTGAGTTTCCTTGCAGCAAAAATGTAACCAGACTCATTCCCTACTCTTATAATAATGAGCAGCCCAATCGGAAAATCTTTCATGGAAAAAACCCAAAATTAAAAAAAAAAAAAAAACCAACAAAAAACCAAGAAAACCAAAACTAAAAAAAACCTACTTAAGAAACTCCACCCCAAATCCAAAGGAAAAAAAACAAAACTGCTTTCTTCTCTTCACCTTTGGGGAGTGATTTATTGCAGCTCTTGTGCCAGCTGCCTGTATTAGTGCACCTTGGGGGCTGAGGATCTACTGATTCTCCACCCACCCACTCACAGTTTGTAGCAGCTGATCACTAAATCCCTCTTCCTTTCCCCCTCCAATGCATGACCTCTACCAGCCTACAGAGGTGGCAGGGAGGGATTTGCAACCTGATTTATTCATGAGTGGATGCCGTGGGCAGATGTGTTATATTCTGCTTTGGCAGCTTGCCCTGTGAAACTTGTATTTCTCTATAGCCTTGATGGATAAATCTGGTGACAGGTTGGCTGTGTGCTACTGTTAATGCGATTATCTCAGAGTGGATGGACATGAGGTTCAATGCAGTACATCATTATAACTTTTAACCTTAAATGAAGGAACCCCAAATTTCAAGAACAAATTTGTATAAAAGATCACATGCAATTATATCAAAACACAGCATTCCTGGTTTCTGAAGTAGCATTTCAGTGCTTTCTGATTTGGAAGGAACGTCTTTCAAGGAGCACCACCAAATAATATATTTAACATTTGGAGTTTTTAATTAACGTTCTTCTTGGAAAATGAGCTAAAACGTAGCTAAATATAAGCACAGCCTGGTGGATGCCCTCCTTCTCCCACAGCAGCCGTGCGCTTGCCTGCTCTTGTCAGGCGGGTGAGGAAAGACACATGGCTGAGTCTATCATATATCCTGAGCATCTTTTTCTCTGGAAAGGAATGAAATGAGTGCTTACCCGTTTGGCTGGGCATGTTTGTCTCCTCAGATGCTCTTGGAGTTTTCACAGTATTTCCCATTGTGCTCACTAATTCCGTCAGAGTTCTTCGGAACTAAATCAAAGCAGACACTGAAATTTAACATCACAGTAACACCTGCTGTGCTAACAGATGAGAAATGACCTAGTTTGGGTGTCTCCAATTTTGTACAGTTTTGCTTTTGAGAACTCTGGTGTCAAATTCATGCAAGAGTTTTACATACTTGCTAAACTCTCACCACTTTTGTGCTTTTATCAGGGGAATAGCAGAAAACCACAGCTAGGGAAGTTGCTCAGAAGAACATGATGTAGTAAAAGTTTCCATTACCAGTACCTCAGCACAATAGGAAGTAACAGCAGAGCTGTGCCTGTCAGGGCATTTCATATACAAAATGTTCCTTCAGCATTTGTGGTTCTGAGGCGACAAAGGATCGAATTACACTGATGTCCCTGGTTTTAAACACTGTATGTATGTTGGTTTGAACAGTACTGAACACAAAGAACACAGCTTGGTCGGTTTGGGCTTTTTTCTGATGCAATTGTGCCTTCAGCAAATGGGGGCAATTTTTTTTTTAAGTAACACCTTGCCTAAAAAAAGTTTGATCTCAAACCTCCTGCATAAAGCCAACAATGCAATTTCTTCAGATACCTTTAAAAGTTTTGATGGATGCACAAGGAATAATATCAGACATTTGTGGAACTAAATACTGTGAGAGGAACAGTTCCTTCTCATAGCTTTGCTGCAGCCATCCTAATTCTCTCTGACAGAGGACAGAGAGATAAATATTTTGAATGTGGAAGGTGTATCATGCTATGGTGTCTTTTCAGAGGCAGAAGACAAAAGCTATATCTATTTTAAAAACTGTACATTAAAGCAAAATAACACCACCAGCTGTTGGGTAATTGTGTTTTAAAAATATATTTCTGTCCGTTGCCCTGTGAAAATGATAACAGGAGCTCCAGCAGCATTGTGTGACTATTCTGCATCTTGTGACCCTTTCTAGCTTAAATATTTCAAAGATGTTTATTGTCTTTGGTGTGCTGCTCCTCACACAGGCTAGAGTCTGATGAGGGTCAGGTGGAGAGATGTGAAATGTGAAAAGTAGAACCGCTGACATCAGCAAGACTTTATTGCTAACTGTCTTTCAGAATAAGATTGGCAGAATTTCAGTATTTTGATTAATACCATAATTTTTTTAACATCTTACAGAGTGTTTAGGAAGACATCCTACAGAATAAAATGCCATTCAAAGGAAAGAAAAATCATCCCTTATCAAATGCAAGGAGGTCAGTGCTAGAACAGATGGTAGTGCACAGTTTGACTCCACCTCATCTGCTCTCCAAGCTTCTTAGTGCTGTTTCCAAAGGCTCTTTGCTAGAATTCTCTATTTCACTGCCCAAATGGCACAGTGCCCCTTCACTTTATGCACTCAGAACTGGCCTGTGGCACATCTGGAGGGTGCAGCTGTGCCAGTGTCTTTCTGACAAGAATCTGAAACCTACTTTCACAAGAACAAAAATGTATTGCCAGATAGGAGAAGTCTAGAAGCTGAATAAAACAGTGCTGTTAAATTTAAATAAACTACTTGGGTATTCACATTTTTAAAAAAAGATCTCTTGATAGAAAACAAAACAAAAAAAAAAAATCTTTCTCCATGTAAATGTACCTAAATTTCTAAACCTGAAAACAGAAGTCACTTTATCAGGCAATGTCTGCTTTCAAGATCATAATTTTCTGATCTAATTATGAGTATTTTTCTGCAAGGCCCAATTTTAATTTGTTGAACGTTTTTCTTACTTGTATCCCATCAAAAAAAAAAAAAAACAAAAAAAAAGAGGTAAGCCCATAGGAGTAGTGCAAGCAATAGAGAGCTCAACAGGGCTGAAAATGTCAGCCAGGATATTGAGATAAATACCTGGACTGATAACTCTGCTGAGCTCTGTGCTCTGGTAGATGCACTTTTGCAGTAATTTTAAAGGGAATCTCAGTATATAGAATCTAAGCTGCAGTTACCAAAAATGTGCAATTCCAGATAGATGGCAAGAATGACAGCATGAACATCTTATGGTCATCTATAATTTTGACACATGCAATTGATATTTAGATGAGAATTGCTTAAATTTTGTGTCCCAAAATCTGGGGGGGAAAAAAAAAAAAAAGTAAAAATAAGAGTCCTACCTCTAAGTACCACTTAATGCTGCATTTTGTTATTTGAGGGCTGGGAGAGCAAGTCATCTTACAAGTGTCAGGCTTGTGACCAGTGGCCCTTTTCCTACTCCTAATTTCTGGTGTGCCTGAGTCTCTTTGAAAAGTGATATGTAGTATTTGTGCTTGGTGGAAAGGCTTATGAAAATTTTTCTTCAGTCTTTCAATCTTTCTAAAAACACAGCACATTTCACCAAGGCACTTACATTTTTCTAGATGATGTTTAAAGATCTAAACTCTAAATGCAGCTGTAGAAATACCTGAATTGTTTCTGTAGAGTTGTTTATACATCATTTCCAATTAAACCGCAGTGAAGTTCAGAGGGATTAAATACTGGACAACAGGCAGGTTCCTACTTTGTATTTTTGTAGGGCACAGCCTGGTTCCCTTCTGCCATACCAGGCATTGTTCTCAAAGGACCTCTGAAGTCATCAGAGCACAACATGCAGCTCTATGCTGCTGCCTTAGATGTGGAATAATCTGATTTGTGGAAAATGCAAACGTTATAAAGTACTTTCAGTAGGGTGAGGAGCAGTGACGTCTTGGGCTTTACTGCCATTAATGTGGCAGTTTGCTGCTTCCCATTGCATTTTCCATGCTCTTTAACTGTAACTACCATTGGTAGCACAAAGTTGTGAAAGGGACAGAGAGTTCAGGATGCTCTCCAGATTCATGGCAGAAATGCTCAGTAAAGATAAAAAATGAAAAGCTCTGACCCGTGCTGTTAGTTCACTTAACCAAAGTGACTAAAAGGAAAATGGGACTGTTTTACTACTAAAGTACTCTGCATGGGCAGAGTAAAGGTTCCTATAGTCCAGCCAAAAGTGGTGGAGTGAATGCTCTGAGGTATTACTGAACTTCAGGCGTTGAAAATCCAACATGGAAGTTTTGTTTGAAATAGAGCACGCAAAAATTGTTTCTACTTGTTTGCTGGCAATGGAATATCAATGTTTCTAGGGTAAGAATGTACAAATTATTATCACTGTTCTAGAGTAAGAACGTACAAATCAGTCATATTTCTAGAACAATGGTGTGCTTTGCTCTCAAGTGATAGAACTTCATGGCTTAAGTGGCTTTTGCTCGTGTTGAGTTATTGTCAGCTTGATACAAATCCATTATCGCCACATGATAAATTCTTGTGTGGTTTTCTGAAATTTTGAGACACTCTGCAAAACTAGACTTACTGGAAGCTTTAAAGATCTCATGAACCAATTCCTTTCACTAAAATCAATACAAGAACAGTAACAGGTTTATAGATTATAATCTCCAGAAATAGCATATTTGCTCCAGGCACTGCATCTCACTTGACCTTATTGAATCGTAGAATAATTTGGGTTGGAAGGGACATTTAAAGGCCAGCTAGTCCAACCCTCCCTCCATGGACAGGGACATTTGCAATTAGATCAGGTTGCTCAGAGCCCTGTCCAACCTGGCTTTGAATGTTTACAAGGATGGGGCATCTAACACCTCTCTGGGCAACCTGTGTTTCATCCCCCTCGTTGTAAAAACTTTGTTCCTTATATCTAAACTTGATAACAGAGTTTGGGATACAAGTAGAAGTCTCATCCTCCCATCACAGAAGCAGATAACTGTGCCAGATCCAAAGAAAATAATTCCCTGAGGGTGATGTAGGAAGAACTAGAGAGAAATGATAGACTCTAAACTCACTGTGTTTTATCTACCCCAAACCCTGTGTGGAGGGCAGCTGTTGTTCAGCTCAGAGGAACTACTTGGAACTAAAATCTACCTGCAGCTCTCCTGCTCACCAGCCATGCACCTCAGGCTTGCATGGAAATTTGGTTTTAACTGTTAAGATCACATTTGCAGTGTTCCAAGCATTGGTCTTTCCTCCTCTCCCCTTTCCACTTGTGCACATTGTGTCCAAGGAAAGTTGGTCACATGGCTGTTTGCACACACAGCTATTACGGCTCAGGGATCTTTCTGTCAAAAGGAACGTGAGGAAACATCCACAGTCCCAGTCCTGATTTGTGTCCTATTTATCAGAACTCTCAGCAGATAAGAATTCTTCACCTGTCAAGACTGGAATCCCACTGACCTACGTCGTGTGACCCCCAAAACCTGTGGTACAATTTTCCCCTTCCCTTCCTGTGTGCAGCCCATATAGGAATAACTTCCTCTAGCAGAATTTGTTCTCTGAGAAAACGTGCTTCTGCAGCAGTTAAATAGCATGGAACATAAGAAATTCTGCTGCTTGGTGAGAACTTTTTCAAAGTTATATTTAATATGATTGAGAATTAGTTAATATAAAGAAATGAAAGTAATAAGTGAAATAAAAAGGCAAGATAAGCACAGGAATAAAGTCCTCCTACAAGGAATACCGTAGACTAGTAAAATTAAAACATTTATCATTCCTGAGATGCTATACTATATTTTATTTTTGTTTCCTGATATTCATATCTATATTGCTAAGGTCTTATAATTTAATTCTCCATAAAGTTCACAGATAATGTCTGAATCTCATTTAGCTTGAAAATGAAAGCACTGGCATCCTGTTATTTTTCTTGTGGGAAAAGAAGCAAAGCAACTTAAGATTTCAGAAATTGTATATTATATTGGTGAATTTTCCTTTATTTATCATTAATCAAAATGAAAATCCTTTCAGCTTTGAGGCAGTTGTACCTTTGCACTTAGAGATAATAACATAATACTCTTATCAAAGTAATTCATAGACACATGCAAACATGAAACAACACAAAATACCACACTATCCACACTTCTAACACTTTGAATAAAAAGCCCACTAGTCTGTGGGCTCATTTTTTGGTTATAGTGAAATACAGTTTGCTTTAGCATAAGGTCCTAAGCATCTATCTTACTCTTAGGTTTCAGTAGAAATACTCCTTGTCCTGTCTATCTTTAATACCACTCCTTATGAAAAGCTTCAAGGCAGGCTCTTCTATTTCTGCCTTTGGTGGTACTTGAAATCCACGGTCTGAATACTGTCATTGTTAATGAAATAGAATACCCTGGTATATAAATAAAATTGAAACATTTGGTCTCGTACGCAGATAATGTAAAATATCTCACAGCAGTGATTACCTTTAAATGCTAGGCATGGCATTCCAGGTTGCAGTGTTTCTGAAAAAAGCCGTAGTCATAGTACTGCTCTCATGCTGCCAGCAAGGTTTAGCTGATCAAGTCGAGGAGCAGCCGGTCGAATGACTGTGTTGTGAAGTTCACGCTGTCATGTAGAGCAGCATTTGCCAAACAGGCCACATACTTCCTCTCTCAGAAATAAGGAAGGCTCAAAGTGTTTGCAACAGATGAGGTTCCTGTTGCAAGTCACTACTGAAAGCACATTTTATCTATGGGCTGAGAAAAACAGGGAGGTTTTCAATGTATTGCATCAGGGCTGGTTTCAGCAGATATAAAAAATGAGGGAAATAACCCAGTTTACATTACTTACACAAAAATGGTTTATTTTTTTTTCTTCTTCTTTCGAATGTATTTATCTTGTAATGCTCATTCCCCAACTGTTTTCTTTTATGCATTTTTTGCTATTTTTCTTCTGACAGACAGGAAGAGGCACAAAACATTTTTTTCTTTCTTGTTGAGTCTGAATAGGAATGCAGCCTTTGTTTATGCTTCACTCTGTACCCCAAAATACCTCTGTCTGAAATAATTGAGGCTTAAGATCAGCAATGAAGAAATATGGATTGAAAGCCTCTCTGTGAAGTCCATTTTCACATTAGTTGTAAAAAGTGCAGAAGCCTCAGGACCTTCCTCGTCTCAGTGTCTGAGATGGAGGAACCAAGATACTGGCCTGTTAAATAAGCTGACTAAAGGTTCTGAAGAATATTGTGCTGTGGATGTGAATATAGAAGTCAAAGGATTTATCAAGGTTTGCCCTTTGCTTTTATAATCAAGATGGGATCTGAAAACTCATATTCCTAAAGTAGAATAGGAAAATTCAAAAAAACCAACAAACCTTTGACAAACCCAAACAAAACAAAATAACCCAACGAGCCCAAGCAGATTTCCCACTTCACACCGGAGTAGCTCCAAGTAGATGCTTATGTGGGAGCTGTTGTGTAACTGTTATTGAAACCAGAAAACACTGATCAAATCCCCAAAGATGTGCCAAAAATTGCTAATTTGGTACTTTCAGGAGAATATTCTTTCACTTTGATGGGCTGTACCAGCAGTCCTCAGTTGGAAAGGACAGGAAAGCACTAGGGAGTTTGATAAGCTAATCAGTCTATAGCACAGCTCCATGGTTACCCTGGGCAGTTATATTTTGATTATTTAGGACCTTCTTGCTTTCTTCAATCACAAGGATGTGACATGCATGTCCACTAATGGCATTCACTGAATTGATGAAGAGTGTCTCTGGAATTACTCAAATGTCATGGATTAGGAGGTGTCTGCATGTGGGAATAGGCAGAGGCAGAGCCTTTTCCCAATTCTTCTCACCACGCTGAGCCTTAGGCTGCCTCTGGTCTTTGTGCCTTTACAAGAAGTAAGGTTACATCCGAAGATGCACTTGGGAATGGAACAGGTCCCAGACTGAGCAGGAGAAGTTGGTCACACTTAAGGAGAGGTTGAACTTGCTTAATAGAACATAATCTTCTGGAAACACAGTAAATCTCAGACACTTTGTCTCATGCTTGGAGAGGAACAGATGAGTTTGCAATGGAGGGTGATAGATAGAATTCTCCGTTTCTGTGTCATTTCTGCCTGTTGCTGGTGACTGTCTGCTCTAGTGCAATGACGAGAGCTGATTTCACTTTTGGTGCTTTTAGCTAATACCTTGTTTCAAATAGGATAATTAATAAGGTAGTGTATACATCTAAATGGAAGAAAGTGCTTGTATTATATAAGTGGGTCTTTATATGTCATCTTAGAAATATTCATATCCTGTTATTCAGGCACCTGACACAGGCACTCTGTGAGTCACTTGTAAGAGGAACATTGTCCTTGCAGGGCTGCCTCTGATGTCAGCAAAGAGGGGTTTGCAAAGGCTGATATATGAAAAAGAAATCTTCCTTCTTCAAAATGTTATTTTTGATATGAGAGAGAAACCTTGCCTTCCTCCCATTTTTATATGGAAATTACAGTCTAGTAGACAATTATGGAGGGAAAAACGTTTCTTAGTCTCCCCTTCCATTGCTGGACTGACCTGACCATTCCCTGTTACACCCCCTGTGTTGGTGTTTGCCAGGTGTCTGCCAAATATCTTCTTAGCTGTGACAGAGATTCCCTGAGCTGTTCCCAAAACTTTCTACTTCTCCAGGCTCTTGAAGCCAAATTTCATGAAAGCCTGGAAAAATGACATTAACATCATCACACAGAGCCCTGAAATCTTGGTGTCTTTTAAGCACTTGTCACTACATGGAATTGGATATCTAAGGAAAAACCATGAAGGACATTGGAAAACAACCCTGCAAGAAAGAAGCAAATAGGTTCCAAATTGAAAACAACTTCTGAAAATATTTTAAATCCAGTCTGTTAAAGAATAATCTCCTAAACTCATTGCAAAAGTGAGTCAGTGGTCACTTAGTTGCTGCTTGCTTATTTTTGCAGGGAGAAAAGACAGGATTTAAACAATATCGTTAATCTGGCATTAACTGAAGACTCCCTCAAACAGAAATAAAGTGCTGTTGGCTGTCCATGGAGTAATTATCCTTAGGCAGAAACTGCCAAGGAGAGGGCTGCAGTACCTGATTTCCTGTGTCTCTGAGCACAGCTTAAATGCTTCATGCAAGATCAGGCTTTAGTCAAACACAAGCCGTGTTTTAAGTGATAGGAAGCACTTGAGCTCAGCAGCCAGGAAATAGAAGAGCCCTGGCTATCCTGGAGGTCAAACCAGATGGTCTGACAGATACTTCTGGCTGGGAACTGTGTGCATCTGAGCCTGGAGAGTGCCTATTTTTAACAAATAAAATATTGCTGTTCAGCTTGCTCTTTTGGGAAAGTAGAATTCTCAGGACATTTCCTTAGTCTGACTGTTTGCATTAGATGTCTTTTGATCTCATTTTTGGGTGGTGTTACTGTAATTGCTGTTTGCATTGCCTGTAGCATGGTTCAGGGCACACAGAAAGACTGCTTTCGTTGCAGCCATGAGAGAAACTTTGTTCACTTGCAGGGAGTGTGTGTGCTTAGGAGACAATGTGGCTCAAGAAAGATTTTAATTTTCAGGTCAGTTTGGAAAAAAACAAGAGGTTGTGATGTGAGAAGAGGAAGCTGCATTTGGGTTGACAGAGTGTGGGTGATAAAATCTGGTTCCAGTGAACTTTCTAATCATTAGGTGTGTTCTGAATAATTTTTGAAAAATTTCTCAGATGTGATTGTCAAAACTAAATGAGGAATCAAAAGACATTCAGCACTGCATCTTATATGACAATTGTCATTTCCAGATATGTTGTGAGACAGAGGTACAGAGTATAGTTTGGTAGGTTGACTCTGGCTGGATACCAGCTGCCCACTAAACCTACTCTGTCACTGCCCTCCTCAGCTGGCAGGGTAGAGAAAATAAAATGAAATTCTCATGGGTCAAGATAAGTACAGGAAGAGACCACCCACTGGTTACCATCACAGACAGGGAAATTAAACTAATTTATTTTAATTAGTTTAATTTATTACCAATTAAACAGAGGAGAATAATGAGAAGTAAAGCATGATTATGACCATCTGGGATTTTCCACTCTCACTCTTCCTCACAACACTGCAATTATTTCATTTAGACTCCCTTACTACCAAAACATGGCCACACAAAACAGAGGTCCATATATTCTTTTTTATCATCTCATCAGAACAGCAGGAGGAGTTTGTGAAGGAAGAATTAGGATGGCCACAGTAGCATCAATGAAAGTCTCTTGAGCTATGATATTCCAAAAGAAAAGTTTGCAAGAGGCACTGGCCCCAACTCAGCTGGTCACAGGTCACATAACAAAGTGAGAATTCACCTTCACATTATACTGATTCATCAGCTTTTCACCAGTGTGAACTGCAGCATTTCCTTGGTATCTGAATTTCTACTGTGTAGCTGAACCTCTAATATTGAAAAGAGAAATTGAGAAATGCTGACAATGCTCCTGGTCCCTGAATGAAATAGTACCAAAGGCTTTGCCTCCCATTTTCAATGCCATCACTTGTTGCAGTAGGTGCTACTGCTCAATACTGTAAAGTTCCTCCTATTCCTATGATTTTTGGAGAGCAGTGTAACAATGCTGTTGTGGATTGTGTAACACAGCTGCAACTGCCTCTTCTTAGCACTTTCAAACACTTTTGACTGGGTCGATGTCAAAAACATCAATGGAACTTCCTCTGTTTTCCTCTTCCCCCTAGTTGTGGGTCCGTCTGTAAGGACAGCTAAAACAAGAAGTGTGTGTGGCTTCAGTTCCCTTTAAATCCCTTCTAAATGATCCTACAGTGATGACAAGGTGGCCAATGACTACAATTTTATTGTATATGTCATTATTTTAGAGGTTCACTTTCAAAAAAAAAAAAAAAAACTCTGCTGGAATATCTGAAGATTTCACTTGTTAGTTTTAAAAGTGAATTTTTAAGCTCTTGTGTCCATAGATACAGAAGAATTCCTGGAGAATTAAAAAACAGAGGACTAACAAAAAGAACATAGTGTTTGTTATTCTTGAGCTGATCTCATGATTTTTGGTTTTCTGATTCATGATTCTGTCATGTTGATGGTAATATGGGTGCCATGTAATGGAAATAAACAGGCCCTCCACTATTTCTGCTTCTGCCTAAGTAGTCCTATTTTTTAAAGTACACAAGGCCTCCATTACTGGTTGCTGGGACTAATCATACAAATAAACTACAGTTTTACAGGAAAAATGGGAACTGCTAAGTATAGCTCTGTTATTCTCTATGTCCTGAGCCTACCTGTAATGTGGATTCAGTGTTTAGGGAAGATTTCTGTTTAATGTGAAAACTGCAGGCTCAAAAAAGAAAGAAAATTAGTTCTGGGTGATGCCAGCTTCTGTTCTCACTTATTTGTTCCTGAAGGGGCTTTTTTTGGCAATAATGAAGAAACAGTGATCCTGAATTTTGATGTGAATTTATAAAATAGAGAACTGGTGGGTTTTGCTTGCATAACTTCTGTCCTAAGAGGAGACATGTTTCTGGAGCCTGGAACATGCTTTGGATGCACCTGGGAAGAAAACATAATGGTATTGTTTCCAAATACTCTTTGTATAATGCCTCGTGTTTCTCTATCCCCTGCTTCCAGTCCTAGTAAAAATTAAACATGATTAAAAGAAGTAGATACCACATCTCTTTCAAACCCCAAAGATTTGTTCTCTTTCAAACCCCAGATACAAGACTTGCTTCCTGAATATGGGTGTTACCAAAAAAAGCAAACTGAGGAAGTGGCCATTAGCATGGAAAATGGAAGAAAAAGGACAGAATAAAGAGTAAATAAGCCTGTTTTAACCACTTACAGAAAGAAGAGAAAATATCCACAGCCAGACTGAGGCTCCATCGAGCTCTTCTCCCCTCATAAATGTATTTGTAGAAGTTTGGGGGTTTTGCTTTGCTCATCAAGCTTTGACTGTATCTACTGCCAGCCAATACACATCCCATGCTGTGAAGATTTGCCTGCCCAGGCTTTTAGTTCTGCCCCTGCAGCAGAGAATTTCAGGGACACTTCAATCCAGAACCTTTTGCAGTCTTTGTTTTACTCAGTACATGACCTCAGGGCAATCTTTCAGGCTGTAGATATCTGAGACAGGGAAACTTTGAACAGCTTTTAAAATCTCTGTGAGGAAACGTGTTCAAAATCGAACACACACGAGGATGTTTTGCTTGGTCCCAGTGAATTTTTGGATTCCATATATCATCTGATTTCAGTATTCCTTCCCTACCAAACTCAGCCTTTTAATAGAGCAACTTCAGAATTACCACAGAAACTGACACTTTCAAAATGTGTGAAACTTTTGGAGTTTGGGAAACTGAAGCCCTTTAATTTTTTATGGTTTTGTTTTGCTTTTTTTTTTTAAATGAATGCCATTTGGTGGTACTGGCTACTTGATAAAGCTTGCTGAGCACGTTCAGATCTGATGTGGAAGAATATGTTTGCCAGATTAGTGGGCAAGTATTGTGCAGTCCTGGATTTAATTTTTCAGCTATATTGAGGGGCTCATAATTCCTTCCTGCACGTGAAATGCAAGGAAGCTCTTCTTCTGAGGGAAGCTGACACAGTGTGTTATCCCTTTTCTAGTCTCACTCATCATAGCTCTGACGAACATGCTCTTCCCAAGGCCAGGTTAAAATACATGATTCTCACTCCATGTGCTGGGAACCCACCCACAGACAAGATACTGTCATCAAAAATATTTTTCTTTCTCTCTCATGACCAACTGAGTCAGTGCACCTAGTCAGCAGCTGGCAAATATCGTGCGTGGCAAACGTGAAAGAGGCCACTGCAAATCCCATGAGAGAATAAAGCCATTGCTCCCTTGAATCCTCATCTAAATTGAGTGCTGAAGTGAAGAATAAGACCAAGTGCTGTTTATTTCTTCTTTAGTTCTTCCACTCTCTTAAAACTCAAGATGGCTCTTACAGTGGCCCAGATTAAAAAAATAGGTTTTTTCCTTTGCTTATCTGTAACCATCTTCATCTCAATCATTAAGCTAATAACAGTGCTTGTTTTCCAGATCTGTTAAAAAAGAAGAGAAACCTTTCAGGAGGGTAGTAGCACTGGAAATTCTGCATGAAGTGAACTAAAAAGACTGTCTCTACACCCAAATAATAACCTCTTTCTCACTATTTTTGGAAACCTATTTCTCCAGTTGTGAGCAGTGATATCCCATTAGTATCAATGGCTCTGCTTGTTTGAAATATAAAAAATGTCCTGGGTTCTGACCAGGGCTTCACAGAGTTCTTTTGACTCAGAGGTTTGAGACAATTTCAGTTTAAAGATTTCCTGTTTGTTTTCTGTTTCTTTTTAACTTGCTTTTCAAGACTTGTAGTTATGCTTTGAGCAAATTTAGTAAGAAGTAAGTTAATCAGTTCAATAGATCAGGGTCTATCATGCATTTAGGTTATGGGGTTTTTAGAGGACAGAAGCTAATCTTAGCAGCTATTATCAGTAAACTGAGGCAAATGTTTGGAAATTAGTCATTTGAACCATGTCAGAGCTATTCCAACCTTTCTGTTCTAGGTCAGATCTTATCAGATTTAAGCTAATTTACCTGCATTTCAACAAGTAATTTTCATGTTTACTCAAAAATGTTGTGCCATCGTTTCTTGTTAAGAACATTTGCTATGTTGGCACAGCTGCAGGAAGAACATCAAGAGTCTGGGGTAGACACTGGACTGTAGCCTGTGCTCTGGTTTTGATCATCATGCTCTGGTTAATCTTCTGCAGTTTCCTTTAGTGTTTTGTTCCTACTTACTCAGTTCATAGCACTTCCGGTCCCTCATTGCTCCTTGTGCTAGTTATCTTTGGTTTCCAGCTGAAGTTGATTTACACTCAATGTGAATACTTAGTGCTCATTTGTCCTTGTACCAGCATTGTCCCAAGGTAGAAATAGCTCTTCTTTACGGACATCATGCCTGCTTTCAGTCCTTGTTTATCAGAGCTATGATAAAACTCCATTTGGTCTGCTCTTGTAAGATGGGCTCTCCATTCCCTCATGTGTCTCACAGCACCCTCTCTATATTTGCTCCTGTCTCAATGTTTCTCCTTCCACCAAAGTTTTCAGAAAGATTTGTGATTTGGTTATAGACTTAATATAGACACTTCTAGCTTTTCCAAAATACCTGTGTCAGAGCTGGAAACAGCCTAACTGACCCTTCACCCCTTTGCCTTGATCTTTAGAACTCATTTATTTTAATTTTAAAGCCAGAGTTTTATGTTCTGCAGCTGGACAGATTTTTCTTCTCATCTTTTTTACCTGCACCAGGGAACCAGGTGTTCTGACAATACAGGTTGACTGATATTGTGGTTTTTTTTCCTAGGGAGGCTCAGCTTTTTCTCCGGCATCCATAATTACTACCAGGAGAGCACAGACACAAGCAGCAGCCCTGGCTGAAGATGTGGGATGCCCTTCATCCACCAGTGAGGAAATTGTAGCCTGCCTTCGCCAGTTGCCTGCTCATGTCCTCAACGATGCTCAAACTAAGGTACAACATAGCAAAGCATATGCCATTGGCAAGAAATCAAAAAGTTTCCATTCACACAAAGCTGTGAGAAAGCTTAAAAAATAATTTAGTCTGAATCCTTGTGAAAGAGGAACTGGACTATTTTTGGTGGAAGGAAGTTGTTGTCCATGACATCCAGCTCTGAGCTATGAATACTCACACTTTGATTCTCCTTTAGACTAAATTCCTTTTTCACTGCTTTAATCATGTCTTCTAAAATAAATCTAAACATTGTTTTTTGCCTTCTTTCAGTTCCCTCTTGTCTGGCCCTGGGTGTTACACTAGAGGAGAGTCAAATGTCTGTAGCTTTAATAGCAGGATTTATGCAGAAAAAGAAGCAGGATGGGATGTCAGTGTTCTGTATTTGAAGTGGGAGGCTTGTGAAAGCTGCAGTATAAATAATTCTAGAGATGGATCCTTTACCCACATATTAAAACACCTACCAGCAATAAATTTTCCAATGAGGATCAGCATGGACTCAATCCCTAGTTCAAAACATTTTTATGACTATAAGACTATCATTTCTCTTCACCCCTTCAATTTGTTTCACTTACTGAGACTGTCAGCAAAATCATTGTTTCCTGCCAATGATAAGTTTGCACTTATATTACCTGTTCACTTCTTCACTTGAAGGGAATCAGATCAGTTCAGTTAAGAATAAACAAAATAGAATTTAAAGGGTAAGCTGAATTAAGTGCACAATTCTTCCTCTTTTTTTTTTTTTTTTTTTTTTGCCAACATAGCTGCTAGCTATAAGTGGCCCATTCCAGTACTGGGGTCCAGTGGTGGATGGAATTTTCCTCCGGGAACCTTTGGCTAAAGCCCTGCAGCGCCCTCGGCTTCAGAAAGTAGATCTGCTCATTGGAAGTGCTCAACAAGATGGTCTCATCAGCAGAGCCAAGGCAATTAAGGTAGGAAGACACTCACTGGTGATGAACTGATGGTATCACTGTGATTACAGTGATGAGAGTAATCACATGCAGCCTGGAGAGATGTTTTTTGATTTCTACAAGTTGTGAATTATGCTCCGTAGAAATATGTAAATGCATTGTCCTTCTCCAGCCAGTCTTGGTCAGGATGACTAATGGCATAATAATGTGCTGATTAATAATTCTGCGGGAGATATGAAAAGGTAAGAGACCAGAAGTGATTTAGCATTTATGTTCTGCCATCTTTAAAATCCTATTTATATTTCAATCTCTGTTGTAGCTCACAAAGAAGAAAGCAACTTAATTATGCATTTCCTCACCACACAGCAGGTTTAGGTCAGCATTTTGAGGTTTTTTTTAGCAACCTTTTCCTCTGTTGTCTCCTAGAAGTACATTTTCATGTAAAGATGATTCTGAGCATGCACTACCTGTTGGCCTGATGTGTGGTCTAAGGTTTCCAGACAGAAACTGGTGAAAACAAAAAGAATTGTGTCCATGCTGTACTGTCTGTTGCCATCTTGCAATAACTCTGTGGATTTCACCTCTTGGAAGGCAGAGACATGTCAGTCCCAGCTTCTCTTTGCTGGTAGCCAATAGCATATAGACCAATTTAATTCAGAATTAATGGCCCACCTGAATTAAGTTCATATTGCTTGTTTGCTCTCTATCAGAATTTTCCTGCTCTTTTTTCATGTCTTTTTCTTTTTTGGAATCAATTTCAAGAGAAAGTCATAGCAGAAAGGCATAGAAGATATAGTGTGATGCTGGAGGCCTGCAGATAATGATCAAGACTCTGTGAGAGGGGAATAAACCTCATTACAAGTCCTGTGATGAAGACTAGGAAGTGAAATTTTTTTTCCTTTACCACTGTTTCTGCATATGACAGTTGTCTGCAAAATTGAGATGAAATTCCATGTTGTATTAAAAATTTTGAAACAAAACATGGTATTGAAAGGCACAAGTGCTAAATCCCAGTAGTGTCAGATTGAAATGAAAAAAACACTTGCAACCGAGAGTTCAGTATAAAAATGTTGCCTGTCCAAAAATAAAATCTGAAATATCTTTTTTATTTAAAGGCTTGCAGAAAATAAGATTGGAAGGGAACTCAGTAAATTGGTGCAACTCAACTGTAAGAAAGGGTCATATCTACTGATTTTTTTTAATGCACATTTTTCTCTATTTCTATTTTCCTGTGGCTTCAAGTTTTTAGTAGTTGAGGGAATATGAATGCTTTGACCAGTCTGTATTCCTGTCTGGGTTGTCTTCTCAAAGACTTGCTGCAAGGTTGAAGTTTCCTGATTTCTCCCTTGTTGACACAGCGTATTAATTGCTTGGAAACTGCAATGCACCTTCCATCACTGAGCTGCTTAAGAACATGCATTCTCCAGGTCCTCAGCAGCATTTCTGTGTGCTGGCCATGACCATGTGTGGTTGCAGTCAGTCTGATGATGAAGTCCTGAATTAGCCACAGACATATTTAGCTAAAGTGACAAAAACTTGTGCAACTTGGTTGTTGTTACTTGGAAGTCTCTGCCCCATTTCCTCTGTCATAAACGTCATAAAAGATCTTTAACCTGGGCTACATGTCCTCTCTCCACAATAGACCTTAAAGAAGGATTTGAGACAACCCACACTGTATCTCAATCATCTACATTATTTACTTTAAGCATTCTTTTGCAGTAAATCTCACTTGCACTTCTCTAGGAATAGCCAAAGCTGGTTTTACTGGTACACTAGGGAATGTGGGAAGGCTTAGCTGGTGGACAGAGCACTAAACTGAGCTTGGGGAACCAAGGCATAATTACTAGTTTGCCTTTGACTACACCCAAAACATTTCATCTATTATAAAACAAGGGAACCAAACCTCCCTGGGGTGAAAATCCACATATGGCTGTGTTCCTGCTCTGCAGAGAAAAGATCCATGCATATACTTCCGTAGACAAACACAGCTAAAATGTGCTCTGGCAAGTGTATGGAATTGGCAAATTCCTAAATTCCATCTTCTTTAGGATGGCTGATTTCAGTGTAGAAAAATAAGGGGTAAAAACATTTAACCCCTACTGACTTGCTCCACCAGTTCCTGGAAACAACTGCTGGGAAATTCAGTCAAGGACTTGCTCTATTAATCCTGATTTCTCTCAGTACTGATCCTGTAAATGGTAAGAAGACACTTTTAGCCACTTGGATGTAAGCAAGCTTGAGATATGATGCAAATCTTATCACCTTAGACTGAAGTTGCATCCAAGTGTTGTAAACTCTGTACTCTTCTCATAGAACTGAGAGTGAAACTTCTAGACTGCAACCAGACCAGAAGGTGGAAAATCCAGTTGGCACCATGTCGTTCTGTGGGATTTTATCGGCCTTGGGTTGCACTGGGTGTCTTCCTACTCCCACTGCAACATTGTGTTTGTGCCTATTAAGGTCTTTGCTATAAAAAATGAAACAGAAAGACAGAAGGCACCACTTACGCGCTAGCAAAATATTTATGTTCGATTTGCTTACAATTAAAGGCTGAGGTCTCTCAGTGATGTTTGCAGCAGAGAGTATGTCCATGAAATGTCCATTTTATGGCATTCACTGAAATGCTTATTCATGTGAACTGAGACAGATTCATCACTTTCTGGAGCACTTCCTACTCATCCCCAATCACAAGGTTGAAACTAAGTGAGAAACAAAATGGAGTTTATTAAGGGAATGGCAAGTAGTACCATAATGCACTATTATGTGACATATGGAGTGGCTAAGCCTGAACCCATTCACTGCAATTCCCATGGTAGACCTTCAGGGAATATTAGCTTTGAGCAGTCATAGATTAGGGCAGCTGAGCAGAAACCTCTGAAAATGTTGATTTCAATTCCCAACTGGACAAAATTTTGTCTCTGTCCTATATATGATGCTCAGGTGAGAGGACCTAATGGCATTAAATTTATGGATTCACTCATGCTGCTCTGTGTCTGTATTTATCTGTATATGCAGGGAGGTCAGTATAGCCCAGTCTGTATCCTCCATATGTTAAGTGCCTACTATGTAATCTCCACATTGCAAGGATTTAGCTGAAAGACTGAGGTTGTATTTTATGTGTTTGCTTTCTTTTTCTCTCCCTTCTTAGTACAATCTAATTGGATGCAAAACCCAAATCCAGGACATAAGAGAGTTGGTAGATAGAAATCTAGTTTATTTACCTCATGTAAGCAAACAGACCTGTGCAGAACAGAATTACCATCCAGCATTTTATTACGAGTTAATTTCTATATGGAAAAAGGTATTCAGCAATATACAACAGGTGATAGATATGTGTATATTTATTGTAATGACCAGGGGAGAAGTGTCTCCATAAATGTCATCAGTAGAAGAATGGGCTGAACTCTTTACTTCATATCAAAACTAGTTACAATTCTTGGAAGACTCTGCTGATTGGTGGCAGGTCTTTCATCATCTTTTGTGACGGTGTTTGTCAAAAGCCATTTAAAGCTAAGATCTGTATATATGCTGTTAGCATTATCACTGTGTCAGTTTGTCAGAAAAGTACATTTTTACCCTTGGAAGAGGTAAATATTTGGCCTACCTACTGCTACAATTTCTTTTTAAGTAAAACACTGGGCCAGTTTCACTCATATGCTCCATAAATTGTCCTGCAGCAACAAGAACACCAAGCAGTATTTAATATATTATTTTATGTTTATGATGTTCTTGAATCATCAGAAGAGTAGAAAGGGGTGCATGTCTTGCCTTTAATTAATTTCTTAAATACTTTCTTAGAAAACTCCACTATAACTCTGAGGCCAATTCCTAATGCCTCTTTAAAGGTAAGCAAAATGTAAATTATTTTACATGATGTGCAACTGTTTCTATTAATCTGGTAGCAGCTGTTGTATCTGGTGTGATTTGCAAATCGTTCCTTGGTCATATATTTTCTAATGGGAACATTTGTTGGACATGGAAAATCGGTTGAATTGAATTGAATTGGCTTCTGAAAAATTAAAATATTTTGTCTTTTTAATGTTTAATGAATTTTATTTTTAGCAGATTGCTTTGATTTTGGCTATCATGTTTAGGTCAGATATTTAAATTATACTGTAGCCAAAGCGACACTTGAGAAATTGTTTCAGGTTGTGCTATTTTAGTGCTGTTTAAAAATTCTTACCATCTTACAAATGCTAGTTTTGTTTATCATCCATCTTTGCCTGTTGAGCCCTCTTTCGTGTGAGTCAACATGTCTTGAGGGCTCCTCAATATTGTAAATTATTGCTGAAAAAACTGAAAATTGCAGAGTTTTGGGAGCGTTTTGGAGACCACAGAAACCTATAGATAGGCATTGATTTTCAAGACTGCTCAAAAATCATTGAGAGAGGCTTTGGAATGATGTGAGCCAGCTCATTGAGGATCCTCAGCTGAATCCCATCAGGCCCTGTAGATTTGTAGGGATCCAGCTGAAGCAGCAGATCCCACACAGTTGCAGAGTGGACAGGGAGCTGATCATTCTCACAGTTGTGCTCTTCTAGCTCAGGGCACTGAGGACCTCATGGTCCATTATCAGTTGAAGATAGAGGCAAAGAATATATTGAATATCTCTGCCTTGACCATGTCTCTGTGGGGGAACTGACCATCTTTATTCTGCAAAGGGTCAATGTTATTTCTACATTGGCTTTTTTCATTAATATATTTGGAAAACTTTTTATTGCCCCTCACATTTCTGGCAGCTTCATCTCCACTTGAGCTTTGGCCAAATGAATTCTCTCCCTACAGTGGCAAGCAGCATTTCTGTATTCTTCGCATGTTACCTAACCTTGCTTCAACTGGGCACACATCTTCCTTTTGTGCCTTATTTCCAAGAGAAGATCCCTGTTCAGCCAAGCCAGCCTTCTGCCTCTTCTCCTTGACTTCTGACATTAAATACCTAAGGCTGACTACAGAGTCAGGTCATAGGGCTGTTCAGCACAAAATGCTGTTTTCAGCACTGGTTAAAAGGGGCTGTTTGTAAGAATAGGGTGAGCAAATCTGATAATTTTGGTAAACCTCCCCAAACTTCTAGCGCTTTACAGCTCAGGGACTTCCTATCCTGAACTGATCTTTCTGTATTTAATAACTACCAAATGATTGTGGTTTTAATTTTTTTTATTTCAAAAACTCCTTCATGAAACTTCATTTTCACCAATTTTTGGCATTTACAAAAGCGTTTGGCAGGGAGTTTGTCACCTTAACCATATGTTGGTGTATGACGATCCATCTCCTTTTCTGTGGTTTTCAACCATAACCTTTATTTGATACTTGACTATTGATGAGAGAGCGATGGATCAGTTCCTATGTTACATAATACCCTGAGGGCTTTTTTTCATTTTGTTTCTCTCTGATTTAAATATCCATGACAAGAGTAGAACAAGTTAACAAATCTGTTTCAAAAAGCCAACAAAATAAAAGCACTTCATGAAAGTTGCTTGTATGGGTTGATTTATACATGAGAGATTGGGCTTTGTTCTGCCATGGAAAAGCATCTTTTCTTACCCACAACTGCTAACCCCAGTCTTCAAATGAGAGATTCTTAACTAAACAAAGCAATGCTTCTGCTAGTTAGTAGGAACCTGAACTGATGTGTGCTGAAGCTGTGATGGAAAAATTGCTTTTGAATTCAGTGAACTTGCAGTGAAGCCTTCAGTGATAATTTCTATTTCCTGCAGAAGAAAATGCGTGTCCTTGCTGGATTTAAGCTGAATGATTTTGCAGGCAAGAGTGCTGTGCAGTTTCATATGTGGCATTTTTGCACAAGAAGTGACGTGTCAGGAGAGAGCTCCCCATCTTTTTCAAAGTACAGCTGTATTGCTAAAGATGGCAGCACATGACTCTTTCACATTGCATGAGCCAAAATCCAGCAAAGGAAGAATCTATTAAAAATACAAGGAAAATTGCCAAGATCTTCTTGGACCTTGGGATATTGATGGAGTTTTCAAATCCCTTAAAGTCACTTATTCAAAATGCACAGAGCATTAGAATACTGAGGACAGACCTCAGCCTCAGCACATGGGAACTTATTTTCCATCTTTCGTTTCTGTGAATCTACTGAAAAATTATTATTCCATCTGTATAGGGTTGTGGAAAGACCTTCTAGCGGCATGATGAAAACCAGCTGTGGGCCATCAAAATAATATATTAAGTAAAGCATCTACAGTAACTAAACTGGGCAGACACTGGCCTAGTTTGCATCAGACTGACTGCCCAAAATAATAGAGGTGGTTTGTTAGATCTTTTTCTCTGGAGTTCTTATCCAAGTTTCAACCAATATGCACCTGTACAGTGCCCTCTTTAGAAAGGACTTGATGCACAGAAAAGTTCAGGGTAGATTGTTTTTTCATTAAGTTGTTTTGTTTCTGAATTTCTTTTTTTTTTTTTTTTTTTTTGAAGAAGTGAAAAGTCTCAATTGATAACATAAAAAACTTCCTCAAAGAAAGATGTGTTGAAAAATTCCAGCAGTCTTCAGTTTTGGTAAAAATAAGTTTGGATACACAGTTTGGCATAGAAGGTGGTCCCTGTGACATGGGCACTTTGCTCTGGGAAACATGTCCTTTAGGAAAGGTTTCAGATCACAGATCTCAGGAAAAAGGGCATTTCCCTGCTCGTTTCTCTGGAAGGCCCTAAAGGTTATGAAGTTTGAGGATCATGGCTATTCCCTGCATTGGGATTTGAAGAAATGGAATTTCCCTTCCATGTGTAAGGCAGGTATTATTCCAGAAGGGACCTAAAAGCAGAACTTGCAGCAGCCATGTTCCTTTGTAGGTGTTCCCAGAAGAGGCAGAGTGTTATAGCCATGAAATGGCCGATAAAACATATCTGTTTTCTGGAATTTTCAAAGGAGAAGACCAGTAACTCCCTCTCTCCCCTCTAGTTTTCCTTCATGGAGATCATCAGAAAGACAGCACTGGACACTCCATGCAGTGGAGGACTGTCCAGTCCTGTGAGAGCCAGCAGGATTTCTGTGCTGTTAGAGATCCATTGGCACAGCTTGGTACCTATGATTTGGACCTACTAGATTGGGATTTCTGTACTGTAGGGTGTCCAGAGGAAGCCAGTATTTCTCATTGGTGACAGTTTTGGGAAAGCAAATGTGGGATTGTCCCCTACTCAATCCCCTAGGAATCAGAGATCACAGCAGAGAGCACTTGTTCCAGCAGAGGGAGATCTGAGCCTACACTGTTCCACTAAAAAAATTATCTTTTGTTTTGTTTCTGAATTCCATGTATGCACTTTTTTCTCAGAAATTTGAAGAAAGTCAAGGGAGAGCCAACAGCAAAACAGCCTTTTATCAGGCTCTGCAAAATTCTCTAGGAGGAGAAGAGTCCAACTCATTGATTGAAGATGCAGCTACATGGTATTACTCTCTGGAACACTCAACTGATGATTATTCATCCTTTTCCAGGGCATTGGAAAATGCCACCCGGTAAGAAATTCATCCTAATACAACTGTGTGAGTGGAGTTGAGCAAGGTTTGTTATGCTTGTCTGAAGTGTGCATTTATACTCTGAAAAACTTGAGAAATTCTTACACAAATGAACAGAAAATGGGGGATATGATTTCGTTTTCTGTGAGGTTTCCAATGTCATTGTTAAACAGAAATTGAACTGATTTTTATGCCTTGTGAAAAGTTTGACATGTCTTTCTAGAACTGGATATTGAGTTCAGACTACTATTGTTTCTTTTTGTACCTTCATGTCGTAGATGTCTGGGTTGCTTGTACACTGTGCGTCAACAGTTCCTCGAGTTGTCTCATCCCTGTGACAGTAGAATTAATAGTCTGTCTTTTATTCCCAGTCCCCTAATTATACAGTCAGATACTTCTTCTTGGTGGTCAAATTTGAAAACTTTGATTTCAGCAATTACATTATTTTTTTATTATGAAACCTGCAAAATACATTTATTCACAATGTCAAGCATGACTTGAAGCCATTTCCTCTTGCTTGTTACTTTGGAGAAGAAACTAATCCTCACCTCACTACAACCTCCTTTCAGGCAGTTATAAAGAACAATGAAAGTTCCCCCTGAGGCTTTTTTTCCTCCAGGCCAAACACCTCCAGCTCCTTCAGCTGCTCCTCATCAGGCTTGTGCTCCACAACCTTCCCTACTCTGTTGCCTTACTCTGGACAGGCTCTAGCACCTCATGCATGGCAGCAGAGGAATGAGCAACTCGCCTCCAGTAAATGCAGTCCCATCCTTTGCATTGAAACATTGCATGGACCTTTGGGAGGTGGAGGTTGAAAATTTCCTGTTTTCTGCCTCTGAGCAAATTCAGGGACCGAATCTTTAAGTGGAACAGATTTTCCAGAAATTAATCAAAAAATTATTTCCCTATTCCTGTCTCTGCTTTATGAAAAGACTTTTCTAATGTGATGTGGCTTATAAATTGGTGACTTAAATCCTAGTGGGCCTGTCCATGATGTTCCACCTGTGTTCTGAAATGAGACATCATAGTTACAGGCTCCTGGTATTTGCATTCTCAATGTTTTCTGTGCCACTCTGAGCCTCTCCACAACACCTCAGAGACAGTATTTTCTTTTTATTCCTCCATCAGAGCAGCAGAACATTGTTCTGGGAGAGCCTTAGGGAGCAGGAGATGGACAAGAGCCAAGATTCTCTTGGAAACATCCGATTCAAAAAGTGGACAGTAGTTTCTGGGTGGTCCAGGTGTGCTGGTGCACTGAGGTCATGGAGGAAACAAGCCAGAGGGTTGTGGGCTGAGCTTTGTGCCATTTATCAACTCACACATCTTGCTACATTTGTCCTCCTTTGAAACCTGTCCCAGAAATGGGCCTCCCATCACCATGACGTCTGGGGCCATTGCCTGCAGAACACGAAGAAACACTGTTGTTCATGGGCATCAATGCCAGAACTTGTCTTCAGTCTCCTTCCATCACCACTGTTAGCCCTGGGGGGAAATTCCTTAGATCAGTGAGGTTTTAAGCCATAATGAACCATAAAACATTTTTACCACTCTTCCCATCCTGAGATCCCTCTGTAAGGAGCTCTTCTGAGACAGGGCTGTCACATTTGATCACTGGCATTCAGCCCAGGACTCAGTGTGGTGCAAACATTGACTTTTGCAAAGCTGCAAGGGCTGGCACACCACACATTTCCAGCAGGAAAGGGATACACCAACAGCTCCTCAGGCTCAGCAGCCTCCTGGGTGTAGGGATTACCTGCTCCTTACCATATGAGGCAAATACCTTGGCTAAGGAAAGAAGTGAATGGCTTATTCCTGTCCAAGCAAAAGGAAGAGTAGTGAGACCAGGGCATCTGATGATAATACTTTGCATCAATCACTTTGGGAATTACTCCAGCTACAGCAGAAAGTGAGGTGAAACAGTAGGTACAGAATGAGTCACCTGTATCAGCATCACATGCATGGTGGAGAAAACAGGGGATTGGTTCAGGGTTTTTTGATTGGTTGTTTGGTTTGGTTTTGGGGTTTTTTCCATTGTTTTGTTTCTTTTTAACAAAAACCTTACTACCAGCATAGATATGTAAGTCAAGAAAAGTCTTATGTCAGGAATTGACTGCTAAAGTTTTAACAGGAATACAAAGTGTGATAAAGCAACATAAATGGTTGTTATAAACTATATATATATAGTGTATATTTTGTGATTATAAAATAATTCTACTTTTAAATTTATTTTAGCTGCAATTTTCCGGTATTCCCCAAGTGTAAAATTAGTTAAATTTTCTTTTTCTTTCCTTTTTTTTAACTCTGGTATTCTATGCCTGTTAGAGATGGCCTTTTCATTTTTGCAGTTACTATGTATGTAGAGTTTTTTCCTACTTTCTCAGAATAGCTGACTTTTTTCCCTCTCCATAGCACCAGCAGAGAATCCATTTTAAGTGGTGAAATCTATCTCAAAGCATTTCTTGAGAACTATTGCTCTCCCCAGACTCCCCAGTTTTCAAAGACCATCTGCTCCTCTAAAGCCCCATGCTGGTAGGCATGTGAAGAGCAGAAATTTTTGTTTCATTTGGGTGTTGTCAACCATAACTGTCAAAGAGCCCTGTGGTCAGTGAGCCCAAAGCTTGTGGTCTCACAGATGAGCTTAAAATAAACTTTGCTGAACCAAGATAGCTACCCAAACAGTGCCTTTCATAACCATACCAGTTAAAAATAGTAATGTGTTTTTATGCTTCTCTGACACTGTTAGTTCTTGCACCCCAGTCTTTTTTTTTTTTTTTTTTTTTTTAACCTACAAACTCTGAAGGAGAAGCTGCTGTTTCAGATTCACTGAACTGAGAATTGAAACCTCCCACTTCCTCAGCAGATATGTTTGTGTGCACTCATCTAGGTAAAGGTATATAAACGCCCAAGGCATGTGCTGAGTCCTCAGGCACAGGAAGAATGGGGAGTGGTGATACATGTGTGTATAATATTGCCTTGAGGGATCATGGTGAGATATATTGCAGTAAGGTCTCCTCTCTTCCACCTGCCCCTCTTGAACTGCTCATGCTTCTTCCAGCAACTTCCAGCAACTTCCAGCTTCTTCCAGCAACTGCTCACCCCACCTTCCAGCCCCCCTTCTTGGGGCAAAGGAAGGTAGGAAGGTTTGGATGCATTTGCTTCATTTGACCTCCTCTTTGTGCTCTTACTGGTTAATCTTTCTCTCCCAGACATACTGCACCAGAAAATCCATATTGATGAGCCCTGCAGGTTATCTTCAAAACTGGTTTTTACCTCTTCCAGTTCTGGAAAGTCTACCCAAGGAATCACACAGATACAAATTCAGAAATTATATTGTTGATCCTTAACCCAGGAAATGTGTAAGACCTCTAATTAGATGCCTAGTGCTGCCAGAAAGAACTTTAAACTATTATAAGCATGAGCCCTTATAAACTAGACCAAAGTATGATTGTTTTGTTTTTTTTCCAGGATATTTCTTACATGAACTGGTTGGTTTACTATCATTGCTCCACACTCCATAAAACATCACTTCTAGTGAATTCTAGGTAGTACTAGTCTTGCAGAGGATGAATGTAGTTACCTTCAGTCAATTTGAAGACAGAGATATGAGGTGATTTGGAAAATTAAAGAAAACTATTGAGACAGAGAGAGGTCTGTTTATTGTGGGGGTTCTTCCTTTTTTTCTTTGACACAACTGTGTCTGTTCTCTGCTCCTCCTCTTTTATCAGTGACCAGTTTATCACATGTCCCATCATAAACATGGCAAGTCACTGGGCTGCTGCCTCTCAAGGAAATGTCTTCATGTACCACGTACCTGAGAGCTCCTCACAGAGCAGGTAAGGAGATGGATTTTATTACATTTCTTGGATTTAGAGTTTGCAAAACCAAGGCTGACTGCTTGGGCATGCTGTGGAATAAATGAACAGATGTTAGGTATGTCAAATAAACAGTTCAGATGAGCAAAGGAGGGATTAGTCTCTAATAAGTTCTTTAACTATACAAGAATGCTTTTTCTGAACTGAGGCACTTCCCATTAGATGTCTAAATTGAGCTTCCTCTTTCCAACTTACCTACCTTGACCAGTTCCAAAGGTAGCCTTTCAGATTCTTACTCTGCATCTGATAAAATTCCCACAGAGTCAGAATGTCGTCCAAGTTATCAGGAGTCCACGACTCTCAAGATAAATGGGGTATAATTTTCTAATTACTCAACATTAATTTAACACTGCCTTTTTTGAGGTCAGAACAGTTGTATCCCAGTTGCACTGACTGGCCTTCAGTGTGGATGAGCTCAGGGTTTTAGTCCTTCCTGCTTCAGCACTGTGACTGGTGTTCTGCTGACAGACTGTCTCATGGGAAGAAAAATATTTTTGCACACAAGCATTGGTGGACTCAGACTCCACTTCATCCCTCATTTAATAAGCTTACTTGAAAGATTGTCAGCAGGACAAGCTGTGTTATATTTTAGGCAGAAAGGCCTAAGTGGCTGTGGGAGATGCAATGTCTTGTTGGGCACAGGACAATCTGGTAGGCAGAGGCCTTTAAGGTGACCTTCCCTGGCTTTATTTTAGACCCAGCCCTTCGCAGTAAGTCAGGCAGAGGCAGTGATGTCTGCAGGCAGTGGTGAGCACTTTGGGCTGGCCTGTGACTCACCAGCGTGGCTCCTGCTCTCAAAGGCTGAGTGACCAGAAACTGCAGTGACAGTCACCCCTTCTATTCCCTGAATCCACACACCAGGACAGGAAAGCACACAGGGATGCTTATCCTCATACTGTTTCCTTATGAGGAAGCTGTGATTGTTCCCTGTCCCCTGAAGTGCCCCTCACCTCTCTCCAGGAGGGCTTTTTGAGACCTTTTCCTTGTTCTCAGGCTTCCTCCAAAAGGGCTCAGGGGAGGGATGGTGAGTTCCTACTGGCACCATTTGATCCTGTGAAGTTCCCTGCAAACTGCACCTTTTTTTCCCTTCCTGATAGCATAGTGAAAAAGCATTTAAAAGAAGCCAGCCCAGATCTAGGTTACAGATGAAGGCCATTATGCTGTGGTAACACAGGCTTGCTTTCTTTTTAACTGAGAAGTTAATCCTGAGGGAGCCATTATTTCTCTGGCAGCTCCAGCGGGAATGTTCACAGTGTTCCATTTGGCTACTGATAGGCCCAGATAAGTGATTTTTACAAGGCTCCAAGCAGGGCTGAGCTATGGTATGCCAAAAATCCAGCCACACAAAAAGAAAAGATGTGTTCTCAAATGAGCTAGCAAGTTTTCTCTTGCTTTGGGGAATGATAGTGACCCAGCCATCCACGATTAGATCTTATTTGTAGGTGGATTAAATGGTACTTATACAGCTTAGACTCACTGGCTTTGAGGCAGTGATTTTGGATTGATAGCAATTTTCTCTTCTATCAAGCCCTATTTAAGATTTCTCTTGTGCTCATGTTATTTAGCTCTCCTCATGCTCTTCCATGCAGCAATAGTTTACATATCCCGTAACTACACATTTTAATAATATTATGTTGACACTGGTGTTCTAGGTTAATTACTCTAACTGTTGTGCAAAAGTTATTGATTTACTTTTTCATAACCCTCTTCAAAAGAACAAACAAAGCCAGAATTGTCTGAAACTTGCAGGAACGTGAGGCAGAGGCTCAATTTCCTTTCTTGCAAGGAGCAATGGCCCAACTTGGTATGCTGCATGACATTCTTACTCCTTTTGTCTATATTGATCCCTAAGTGCCATTAGAATAAATGCTGTTTAGGTTGGAGAGCAAGCACTTTAACAGAAGTTACAGAATTCAGCTAGTCTGTGTATGGGAGGATCTCATTTGGCACTCATGTGGCTATTTATGAAGTGATACCTTCGCTTTCCCAAGGTACCCCATACTAGGTCCTGTGATGAATACACTGCAAGTAGTTTGTTTAAATATTGTTATTCATTCATTCATTCCTAAATGAATCTTCCTTTATTTTTCATCCCACTTTTGTCATGTCACCCTCCCTAGAGCATTCCCCCCTCCAGTGGAGGTGCATTGCAGCCTCACTCATGCCAGTGCTGTGATGCTGTCAAGGGAAGGAGCTTTGCATGGGAAAGTGGCTTTAGCTGCTGAAAATGGGAAACCACCAAGAATCTGGAACAAACAAAACAGTTCTTGGGAATATTATCAGCAATTTATCTTACCACACTAAAACAAATGATATCCATGAAACAGCCTTCAAGTAGAGTATATAACTTGTCTTGGGGAAAGATCTGGCAACCATGTCCCCAACTTCCAAGGGACTTCTATAACCACTGGAACTGAGTCCTGACAGTTCTCCAATTCTACTTTGATAACTGTGACTCCCAGGAGGAGGAGCAGAGGCATAAACTCTCCCAAATAACCTGCAGCTTAGGCTGGAAGTCAGGACTTGTGGGTGTGAACTTGCTCAGCAGAAGTGAGAATTGAACCTTGCAAGCATTCTATTAAAGGCCTGAATAGAAGAACCCTGTTACAGCCATTTTTTTGTGTTAATGAATGCAATAGCCAAAGTATGATTTACACATGGTAGTCCTATATAGGATTATTCTGTGAGTGCACACACTAAATCAGATCCTCGTCATGCTTTTTAGTTAGAGGAAATCTTCATCAGACATTCCTGATCACTCGTAGGCTTTTGTATAATAATGATTACCCAACCAGTTTGTTGAGATATAAGCCTTCTTGTAAAAATGGGAATTTTTATATTATGTCCATAGGGTAACATAAAAGATAAAATACTGAGGATTTTTTACTCTGGTGTCTAAATTGTTCCTAATAAGTCAGTTTACACAAGAGATGGGCCTTCTCTCTTTGTGTTTGCAACCTGTGTCATAAAGATGACGATGATATAATTATATTTAATTTGTAATAATTGCTAATGGCTACTTCACACGAGTATTGGAAAGAGTACATTAAAATAATTTTCGGATAACTACAACAGTGGAAGACTATTTGCTCTGGGACAAAATATTCTGTCTGGGGAAATAGCCATTCACTACTTAGATGAGGCACCGTGTAGCAAAACATTCTTCAATTTCTACTTTGTCACCTCTCTCTTCCTTTATGTGTATACCAAAAAGCATAACAGAAAAGAGAGTTAAAATGCAGGGATGAAAAAAATACTGCTATTTCCTCTTGTTTCACTTAATAACTAACAGCAAGATAAACAAGAGAGACGGAGAAGTGAGTTAGAAAAGACAGACTCAACCACAATGATGGAAAGTAGAAAAAAATTATTAAACAAGGAGGAATTTTTGCCAGTAAAAGTCAATTAGCCAAAGTTTGTCTCTCAGCTGGATGTTTCTAAAATGTATACAGGCACACACATTCAATTATGCATAGATACAGGGGTGTGGTTAAAAAGCCTCCTCTAAGTTGATGTCTATGACATATGTGGAAAATCACATAAAACCATGAACTGACAGCCTTTGTATAGATGAATGGATCTTGCAGAGTCCAAAATAATATCTCCTTCCACGTGGTAGCATTCCCATGAGCTTGGCATTACACAATGTCTCCTTTAGTCTTCAGTTCCCATTTGAATGAGGAGCCAACTCCCACATTAATAAACTGTGGTAAAAATATATACATGACCCAGCTGCCATTTTCTCACTCTCTTTTTGAGAACACTTAGGCCTTGGAGTAAACATTTATTCTAAACAATGCAGGAGGAATGTGACTGCTCAGCAGTGCCTAGGATTAGTGGGGAGGACTGAAGGATAGCTTTAGGTATGATAAGAAATTGTGTGATAAGAGAAGTGTGTTTTGATAAGAATAATATTATTAACTGTACAGAGATTTGCCCTGTTAACCCTTCAAGAAGTTTCTGGGTGATTTTTGCATATTGTATTGAAGAAGCACTGCTTGCCATGCCAGCACAATTTCCAAGTCACATTGTGGTGCCAAATGTTCTGTCATAAAAGATTGTGGTTAAAAATCAATGCCCTGGCCATTGAGGGAGGCTGATCATCAGCTGAAGCAGGATAGCAAACAATCATTGTTGTCATTGGAGCTGTCTAAACTGAGACTTAATAAGGCTTTATCTTCTAGTCAGTAATATGACCCTAATAATTATCATTAAAACTTTTCTTAATTTTTCATGGGACAGATGCAAGATTAATGAGCTACTGTCTTTTTTGAGTAATTTTGGTTGGGGCTATCTTTACCTCTTGACTATGCACTCTGGTGCACATTGGTGTGAGCTGTTAAAAGGCTGCTGTGTGCCAAGGCTCACATAGTTGGCTCAGTTTCAGTGACACTTTTTAATATTTCTGTAACTGAAGGCGAGAACTCCTGACTGATAAAACAAAAAATGTTTGTGTATAAACCCATTAAACTATGCGAAGTATTCTTGGTTTCTGTTTATTATGGATGCTGCAGGAATTCTGGCTATACTTAATATTTCTTTAATTAGAGGAGATTTTTCTACTCTTTTCATTTCACAATTATCTCCCTGTCCTTTAGTCCATCCACCACTTGCTGTCCACTTGATGCTCTCCTCCCTTCTATAGCTGTTACTCCTTGAGTACCATCACCCCACAGGTTGGGGACACAGTTTAAACTGGGTGCTGTGCAGGCAGACAGGAGGTTGCCTCTGAGCTTCAAATAAATGATCTAAAAATGGAAGGCAAATAAATTACCAGTGGGGTGATGACAAGACACAGGTTGCTCCATAGCTGGGCAAACACCACAATTGCCTTGGTAGATATGTCCACTTGCTGCAAAAACAGTTTGTCCTTGTGCACTATATCCCAGTCTCTACTCCCAGTCATCTCCTAAAAGTTGTTTTGGAAGTGCCTCTCATTCCTTTGGTCTTATCCACTGCTTTGTGCCAGCTGCAGCTATGAAAACACTGTCCTACTAATACAGACACATCATGCCATTCTCAACTCTTTGCAAAGTTTCTCTGCTTCTAAAGGTTTGGGGTCTGGACAATTTGTTTTTTCTTCCTGTGAAGTAGTTTAGAGTCCTTTGTAATTCAATAGATTTTCCAGATCTTGTAAATTAGCAATAAATATGCAAAGGTAAAGTAGCCAGCTCAGAAATAGCAGAAAACATTTTTAAATGAACCAAAATTCTGCTGAAAGACTCATGAAAGGACAAAGCAGTTTTAGAGCTGCATGTGCTGCACTGGCAGTTCCCATCAAGTGTAATCTGCACGACAAGCACAAAGTTGGTGCATATTGAGCACCATGTTTTCCTGGTGCTCTTGATGCCTTGGGAAAGCTGACCTGAAACAGAGAATGGACAGAGCTAGAGTATAAAGTAGGAATTTATTGAAAGGCCTCCAGGATCCACCTTGGGCAGGACAGGAGCCTGACCAGGGCTACACCCAGGATGGACTAAGAATGGTCACAAAATGGCTCACTGGTCATGAGATGTTACATTTTTATAAGTTTTTGTCCATTTGCATATTGGGGTTTAATTGTCCAATTACAAATTCAGATTGTGAGATCTCATCCTTGTTTTCTCTCTTCAGCCCACTGTTGTTTATGCTGTTGGGCTGAAAGTTGTCCTTGGTCCTTAGCAGTAAAAGGATTTGTTTTGTCTACCTACTCTGTGAAGAGAGCTCTCTAGCACTTAATGTGAGGCTCAGAACTACACCTAAGCAGCACAGAATCTGAAAATATGAAAGCCAAAGCTTAAGGCATTACTCCAGGGTCTTTAGTTGTACACATCACCTTTTTCTGGAAATTCATCCATTCATTCAGCTTAAGAGTAACTATACTGAACAAACACATGAATTTCTGTCTCCCAAAAGTCCAACCAAGTGTCAGCATGCCTATTACCAGATCTTAAATACAGTAATTCCCTGAGTGATTTGTGTAATCTATGTTCTTTAGGAGTTCTGACAAGTTGATAAAAGTGCTTTCTTTCTTCTTGCCTTAGGATCTATGATTTTTTTTCAATTAGTGTGAACTTTCAAAACTCTTGAATTTACTATCTGCTATTTCAGTTTTATTTTCTTTAATTGGCACAGCCATAATGCAAAGTGGAACATTGTGTGTGTTGGGAGTAATTCAAATGGAAAAGCCACAGCAAACTCTAGAATACTTTTGCAAGTCACATGTATCTATTGGGCTTTTTTGGAACAAAGGTGGATAAACTTGGCAGTTTAATCCTGTTAGGAGTTAAGCTTTTTCCATATGTCCTGATTTTCCTGAAAAGAAGAAAGCAAAATGTACATCTGTTTTTCACATCCTTTCCCCCATTTGTTTGGCAGGAGTTCATCATGAGAGCAGGCACAACGAGCCAAATGCATCCCTAGAACTGCAGAGGTCACACCAGGCCTCACATTGGCTCACTGAATTTCTATAAATATCCAGCTATCTTTTGATTATTCTTTTCTCCCTGCAATCACGTACTATTTCCTTCCATAAAATGTGTGGCTGGATATAATTTTTAAAATTATTTTTGCTTCACCTACAAATGAATATTTCAGTTGAGGCAAAGAGCAGTGTTGGTAGGCTGCTCCTCTCCCATGATATGAATGAGACAATGGCTCTTCAGGATACTGGATACACAAATATACTCTGGGAAAATCTGCTGATATTAATGTGAAGATAATGCAGATGGGTGCAAATAAGCGCATGCAATATTTCCAATAATTCTTACAAAGAATAAATGTAATTCCATTTACTGAAAATAAACACAGAATGGTGGCAGAAGAGTACACAGGCAGTGTCACATTTTATGTGAACCATGTCCTCTTCTCTTGGGACAGAGTTGTTACGAAATTCTATTTCAACTCAAATCATCAGGAGATTTATGAGCAACCTATGAGTCTGGGTTTCACCTGTGCTGTTCAATTTCCTCAGCATGTAAATAAGCTGTTCTCAGTAAAGCCAAGCGACACGGAAGAGGTGGGGATTTTTACTTGGCATGTCCTTGCCAATGGATACTGAACAGGGCCTTGATTGTGAGGCTGGGAACTCAAAGCCATGATCTCTTCTCTAACACAAAACCTTTCAAAGACTGTTAGAATGAGCAGTTACTCTCACAAAAGTTTACATTAAATGATAAATGGTTTTCTTATCTCACCAATCTGTCACAGATTGCCAACATCTGCTTTATTTGGTGATTGATATGAGTTTGAGTACAATATTTCATCTGCATTTCTCAGATGATCACTGGTAATTCTGGCTGAACTCTAGCTAGTTATATTTATCTTGTTATTTTAAAATTTAAATGATTAAATAGCAGTGGGAAGTTTGGTGTTTTGGTATCATATAGGATATCATTAGAATTTTGAGCTAATTTACATTGGCTTCTGTCTGTGTGTGGAGTTTTAAAAAAGAACCAAAAACTACATTAAGGCAACTAAGAATAGAATCTGTGACTCAAAATGCTTTGAGATTAATTGATATTAGCTGGAGCGGAGAGTAAGGACTATTTTTAAATGAAAGGAAAACTAGAAATATTAGGCTAGAGTAAGCCATTAATCATCAAAATGAGTTTCCAGTATGAAATAATTAGCCAGACCTAGAACAAGGACAGGGTTCAAAATGAGATCTATGTCCTAATTTACTGTGGATCACACTGTGAGGTCCCTCTGAGTTGTGCATTCAGTCCTAATGCAGCACGGTGCTCTGCCAGATCATATTCTTCTGTTCTCACTGCCCTGATTATGAATTGCCAGTAATGACAATTCCATTTTGCAAACAAAATTTTTGAGGATTTCTGAATTGGGGTGGTGGTGGTGAGGCAGTTTGGTTTGGAGATTTTTTGTCTGGTTTTATTTGTTAGTTGTTGATTTGGCTTTTTTGGTTTGGGGTTATTTTGGGTTTGTGGGGGTTTTTTTATTATTTTTCTGTTCCAAAAGCTTGAGATTAAAATGGTAACTTCAGCTCTTGGATGTGAGGGCTTATATCTATTCTCTGCTTGATTTGGAATCAGATTTTAAACCAAATCAACTATAACCAGGGTGGTTTTGTTCTAAATTCTGATCTACTCATCTTTTACTCTTCCCTGTTGAAGCTGTCCTTTGTGTGTGAAAGTAGCCACAGCTTTGTAGAGAGAGAAGTGATTGTATGAAGTATCTGATGGCTGAGTAAACTCTTTCTGTCTTTCCTACTTGGAAATTTAAATGGAAAATCCATCTTAGGTTTAAGGAAAATTTTCTCAGAACCTATACCTTCCCAATTAAATGGCTTGGCACTGGATAATAAAAATTCCTAGCAAATGATACTTCAGGGTGTGATATTAAATCGTTGGCTATGAATGTCACAAAGTTTCTGATTTTACCATCAGAATTTTCTGATTTTACCATCAGATTTTTCTGTAAACTGGAATCCAGTAGTACCTCCTTCCGAGTTGAAGTAAGAATTGCCCATGGAGAGCTCATTTTAGAGTGAACAAATTTGTAGGATCTGGCTTCTATCTTTTCTATGGATTAATTTACTGATCTGCCAAATAAAAACAGCTGTGCATCTGTTTTTAAAAATATTGACATCTTAAAAAGCAAAGCTATACAGAGAAGATCTGAAGAGCCACCTTTGCACAAAGTACTACTCCTGTAAAGTCACCATAGCCAAGATTTCCTCCTTACACATAATTACATTCACTGCTGTCTTTAAAATAAAAATCTGTTCCTTGAAAAAGGACTTCTGTAGAGGAAGTTAGTTGCTATTTGGTGTCCTTACAACCCTCTTTTGTCCTTGTCTCTGCAGTCCTCCCCTTTGTCAAATTGTCCTCTGAACTCCAAGAGTTGTGGGGCCTTCATATCCCCATTTAGAGCTGCTGCTGTTGAGCACATGCTTGGTGTCCTAGGAGTGCAGTTTGGAGCAGCTCAGGAAATAAAAACCTCCCTTCAGAGCTGGCAATGTGCCACAGCAAAGCTATAAATTCTTATTTGTCTCTCTTTTCTTTCTCTCACTCCACTTTTGTTCTACTGAAAACAGTGTCACTACCTGGTGTTACCTTAAGTATGCTCAGAGCTCCTGCAAGACTCCAAAATCCTTGATTGGGTATTTCTGGGCATTTTGCACTTCCCTCTGGTCCCTTCTTACCCAAATAATTATATGGTACTGTTATTCTGTGATTCTGTGATTCTATGATTCTATGATCAGAGGAAGGAGACAGAAATATTCTGATATTTTCCATCCAGCTGACATCTAGATGTTTCCCAATTGTCTTTCCTGCTCTTCTGTGTACTCTTTTCCCTCTAAAGGTTAGTGGGTTTTTTCTCATCCTCATGTTCTTTCTCATCAACCAGAAATATTCAAAGCAGCCTGTGAAATTGTAGGGTTTTGTACCATTTTATGTCTCTGTATCAAACCAAGCGCAGTCATATAAATCATTTCAAATCAAATAAATCCTCTGTTTATGGGACTGCTGAATTTTTAGTCTGGGCTGTGACCTTAACAGTTTTCACCTCTAGAAACATGAGGGCTAAGAACAAAATCTCATTTTGGGGGAAACCTTCAGTCCCAGCTTGCTTGTTTTAGCTTCATGGCTAAATTCACCTCAGCTATGCAGTCCCTAAATGAGTACATTTGTCTCTTCATTGCACATCAACTAATTTCATGTCCTCTAATCTAATCAAAAGTGATTCTTCTTTGCCAAGAAAATTGCCTCTTTAAGTATATCATACCTTTGCTGCAATACTGACACTAGAGTTTGCTGTTATGTACTGGGCCAAGAAAATTATTTTTAAGGCAAAATTATTAAACTATAATCTTGCTTAATCCTTCTATAAATATTTGGGGAAGAAAAATATGCTTTAATGTTGTTTCAGTTCTACATTTTTTTGGTGAATAATCTGTGAATAATTCACTTTCCAGATGCAAAGTATTATTGAGGTATTATGATAAGACTAAGGAAAACACAACCCAAGATGTATTTCATTTAGAGGGCTTTGTGCTTTTCAAAATAGAGGCTTTGGTGCCACCCCTCATAAAATGTAAAGCAGTCATCTTGCTTTTAGACCACCTGCCCATAATGGTGGTGGATCACTCATAGTTCCACTGGAGACAGTATCAGGGTCATACCAGTGCTGCTGCATTTCATGTCCAAAGATAAAATAGTTTCAGTCGTGCTACCTTTTGACAAATACCACTGCAAATGAAATCTTGTTGAGTGGATCTGGGATTTGTTTACTATTGCCTCACAGACATCTGTTCCTTGTCCCATGTCCCTTGATGCTGTCTGCCTTCATGCAGCATTAAACCAAGTCAATAAGACCTTTGTCCAAATGTGGGGATATGGAAAATGCAATTGGACCAGGCCAGAAATATCTCCTCCTGAGCTGTGGTTCAAAGCTATGTGTAGAACATAGTTGAGCTATAATTTTATTAGTAGGAGTTGGCCACTGTTTTTCTGCAGGACTTGACAATGTTGAGGTGTGTAACCTTTGCAATTATATCCTGCAGCTCCTACCTGGCCAGTCCTGTCTCTGAATTGTTGAAATATTCCTTATAAGTTATAAGTATTACGTGAAACTACACAGCAGTTGTTCTTTCTTAAATCAGATCTAAGTGATTATCTCAAGCTGTTTTGACTTGTCTGCCATATAAAACTTGGGGAGAACAGACTGTATGAACCAAAATCACCAAGCCAGCAGAGAAATTAGATTAAAACTGTGTTTAAGAGAAATCTTCATAAACATCTCCTGTTACATCTTTTCTTATCCAGAATCCTGGCCACAATGAAGTCAATGGAAAAACTATTTGCTGCTGAGAAAGGCCAGAATTTTATTCCAAGTCTGTGAAATAAGCCATAATTAACCTTCCGTTGTGGCTGCCAGAATCCATGTCACCACTTGCTTCCACTTTCTGAATTTAATTTTAGTGAAAATCTGTCCAAAACTTAAGAGGCATTTAAGGAATAGCCAAGTGATTTTCTCCCTCTATTACTCTCTCTTACACACACAATTAGTTTAGAAAATGTGGCCTAATGCCTTCCTTGGCTCCTTTTGTAACAAATGTTAAAGACCCTGCACTAACATAATGGAAATTTCTCCTTGTTATTGCTTGTTCTGTTATGGTTTGGATCGAAAAAGTCCCACAGCTCACCCTACTCTAATTAATGGTCATTAATTATTTACAGCTTTGCTTTATTCTCTGAATCAATTTATTTTCCTTTCTTCCACAGATAAATAAATGATGGTTTTAATTATCTTTCTATAAATATTGTGTTTAGCTCAGGTCAAGAGTTCCTGCTGGATGTTCAGTATGCATTTGGTCTACCCTTTTACCCGAAGTATGACGTACAATACACTGAGGAAGAAAAGGGCCTTTCCTTGAAGATTATGCAGTATATCTCTAATTTTATAAACTCTGGGTAAGTGTGGGATATTTAAGAATTGCTGTAACTGGGGAGATGGTGAGAAGTAGAGGGAGTGTAGTCAGTCCAGACTCTGCCCTCACTTTATCATTTTCCATTTCCTCGACAGTTTGTGAGCCTACAGTGGGATTTGGTCCACACTGTTGGAAAGTCATGGCCAAGTTACCAAGCAGAGCAGCCACCAAAGCTTTATGGTATGAGACTTAGCTAGGAGGAATAGACATTTATCTCCTTTGACCAATTGCAAATTCTACTAAAATACATGCAGGCTCCAAAAGCCTTGGTGTTTTATCCAGACCTTAGTTCTAGGACTCCAATATGAAATCTCTTGGCTAAGAGTTCTCTTTTTCCCATGAGAAAAGGGAAAGCACAAGGAGACAGTGAAGCCTTTACCAACTACTCTGTGAACATCGTTCTGTGCTACTTTGCTGTGGCCATGCTGAAGAATGAGGAATATCTCTGGAAACCTAGTGTGGGAATGGTGGGAACAGTGACTTAATGTGCTTTTTACAATATCTTGGGTTGGGCTGGGATTGGGGGCTGTTGAGGGTGTTCATAAGCCTGTGTCTATACAGATTCTGTGTACCTGTTCCTTAGGAAGTGAACCAGACTAAAAAGGTACTGTCAGGTGAGGCACTGTGAATGATTCACCAATCTGAATTTGAACCCTGCTGGTCAGAGAGACTGAATACACATTTCCCTGACCTAGGCAATGTTCTTATCATTTTGCTGTTCATGTCTTTTCTAATGATGATGTCTCCCACTCCCTTAGAAATCCAAACCACCTCCACAGTTTCTCCAGAAGAATGTTGGGGGTGATGCCTGCCTGGCCTATGTACCTGTCGAGAGATGATGGCGATAACTACAAGGAATTTACTGCTTCTTTGCCGACTCTTAAAGGACTGAAAAAAGCAGACTGTTCCTTTTGGTCTGATTATATCAGAAGGCTGAAAACATCCACAGGTGAGAAGAGTGTTTTTTGACATTAAAAAACTCTAAATTCTCTGCTAAATGTTTTTCTCTGACTGTAGTGCTGTTACATCACTGTGCAAAAGCAGATTTTGCAAATTAAACATCTTGCAGTATGTAGGGTATGTAGTTAAGAATGTAACACTAAACAAATATACTTCATAGCAGATAATGTGTAATAAAGTTTAATTGTCCTAGACTTTAGCTAGAGAAATCTTCTTGTTATGATGATAGAAGATGTGTCGAAGCCATAGAGAGAGCTTGCTTCCTATTTACAGTCATAATATAGACTCTGGGTGAACTGGAAGGCCTCTTTTGTCTACTGGAAGCACCTAACATGAGAATATGGAGACTCCTATGGCTTAGGAGGAAGCACAAATCATTTCCATCCACCATAAAGTTGCAGCTGAGGCTTTATATCTTATTGTGGTTCCTGCATGCTTTGACTTTTCACTAGATTAGTTTATTCGACTTCTTTTATAGCTGTGGTGATTATGCCCCTTTTTATATGTGCCATAAATTTCAATGCAGCTATGAGAGTCCTTCAATTTTTTCTTACTGCTTTGGACAGTAAAACCAACTCTGCTTAGATTGCAATCTGCTGCCTGTCCTGAATTTATTCTAGTAAATAAACTCCCCTTCATATCTGTGTATCTTGTAAATAAATATGGATAGCCTCAAGCAAGGCAAACAAAACCATCCCTTTTTGGCAGGCGGAGATGTTTTGAATTGTTCTTGGAGGCCTGCAAGTTTGCATGTGTTTTTTATGTGCATGTCCTAAGGATTCATCTTCACCATGAACACAGTTCAGGCAGGCTCTCTCTGCTTTGGGGGCTGTTGAATTTCTGAGAACAAAATGTACTTTCCAAACACCAAGCTACCCAGGGTAGCTGTGCCTGACACAAGACCTCACATTGTCTGAGGTTGATGTTTGGGTGACACAAAACTAAAATGTCTCAGAACCATCAAGCTGGTGGTCCTGATACAAACACAGAGCATCAAATCTCTCATTTAATAGACAGCCTCAATCTTTACTCATGGTCTTTCTTCCAAAGTGGAATCAAGATTTTTTGTCAGCCTTTTAATCAGTTTCCTGGTATCCTGCAACATCTTTCAAGTTCAGAGGGGATGCTTTGATCTCTCCAATGGCTTTGTGCTGATTGAGATATTGCTAATTTTCAAAGCTTTATTCTGATGTTTAAACAGTCTTGGCAATAACTTCTGGATCTTTTTGGACCTTGTCTCACAGTACTGTGGCTGTATAATGCCAGACTGGGCTGAAGTCACAGCTCTGGTGGAATGACTGCTGACCAAGCACCACGGACAGAGACTACTCCTAGCACCTATGGAAATTCCCCAAAAAGTGGGAAAATATCCACCAAGGCATATTATTTTGACATAGACAAGATTTAAAACTATCCAAACTGGCACAGGAACACAAAATTTATGTATGGATTAGTTCAGTGATCTGTCCAGCTGAATATCCTGCTCTTGTCCATGGCCAAAACCAAATACTTGACTGTTAAACATAAAAGTACAGGGAAGGAGATAAAAACCCACTTGAAGAGTTCACAAAGTTGAGTAAAATTTTTGAAAATAAGCCATAAAGTGTGAAATTTATGGAGTATGGTTTGTCAAGAAAAGGTTTTAAAAGTACATGTTGAAAGTACATGCTAATCTTCAAGCAGAACTGAGTACGCCCAGCTGGCTCTTTAAGCCAGTATTTGCTTGGCCTCAGCACCATGGTAATGCAGTTACACAGCTGATTTCTGCTAAATTCCATCTCACAGCAATGTTGGCTTGGAACTTTGATAATAATTTTAGTCTGTTCTGTCTCTTGAATACTAAGCTTGCTCATACAATTTAAATAGACATCACATCAAGCCCTTTCCTGGTACAGACCCCTTAGCCTGGGATGGTAACTTATAGAGACACTCTGTGAGTCTCTTGATAACAATATGAGCCCAGGTCCTTGTGAAAAAAGATTCATAATGTTCATCAGTTCAGTTAGAAAGATTGCATAAAACTCAGATAGTGATCGCTAAAGACCCTTAATTTGTTTTTGAGAGGATGTTATGCTGAAATTCATGCCAAAGCAGTGTCAGTCCACCAGTACAAGTTCATCACTTGCATTGCTCCCAGAAATTAGATTCTGCAGGAATTGAATCCCTATGCATCATGTTATTACCTCGTTGATGTGTGTCCTTGCACCCGAGGTAGTTTTCTGTACCTCCCTTCAGAACCAAAGCACTGCACCTCTGTGTTCCCTGGCTGCTCCAGCCTCTCTTCCTGGAGTCCTGTCAGGTCATCCTGTGGGACCTTGGCATATGCTGAACACCACATTTGAGAGCACAATGCTGCAAACCATTTTTGGATGTTGTACCTTGTACTCATTCCTAAGGGGGACCTATTTGTCTGTCAGCTACCCTGAGATCCAATCTAACAGTTTTCTTCCTTCCAAAAATTGTAAACATTCATGACAGTGTTCTTAGATTGTTGCTGTGGGTTGCAATTTATGGCCTCATGCCAAGTAGATGGAATTTGCAAGTGTGCCAAGGAGAAGCATGGATCAAAAAACATTCCAGTCTTCACATCTAAGTACAAAGGTGTACAGGATCTAGTATGATGCAATCTCAACCAGTTGTGATGAACCCTGTTTTGTTCATCTCATCTTTCCTTGAAATCAGTATTTTTCCAGCTTCATATGCCATCTGGAATCTATAAGCAAAAGAATCCCCAATATATCTCAATAAAATGGAGAAGAACTGGACAAACCAGTGATTATAAAAAATAACTGGAACTGGGATTTTAACAATTTTTCTCAATCCTTTGTATACTGCCAAGGGAAATGTCTTGACTTGGAAATGTCAAATTAGGGATGACTAAAGGCTCAAAGCTCAATATCCCTGTCCAACAGAAAACTGAGGTATTCCTTGCTGTGGTTTAAGCTAAACTCATAAATTTCAGCTTCTGGAATAAAACCTCTCATATTAAGAATCTGAGATGTCTATTAGGTTATTCACTGCTGGATCTAGAAGTTGTTTTTTATCTTATCTCTTACCTGTAATTTTCTTTCCATATAGTACAAAATATTTGTGTATATTGCATGTACAAGTTTGTGTTTTATTTTGTGATCAGACCAAAATATTTAATGATAGAATGTATAATTTGTCCCTGGCTCATAATTGGAATGTATGTGGTTGTATTTGAATTTTTTAAAAAATTATGTAATAAATGCCATGATTCATCATAATGCTTGCTGGCAGTGCCATTACAACTATAGAGGGAACTTGGAATGTGTTTCGTTGCAGATGAACTGATAATCTCTTGAAGTTTTGTTTGAGAGGAGTTAGTAAAGTTGACATTTTGGGGAGCAGTTTGCTTGGGGAATTATGAAAGTGATGGTGCTTGAAGAGGTTTGGAGTTCCCATGGTTGCATTTCAAAGACATGGTTTATATTTTGAATTATGACGGTTTCCATGGGAAACATCAAAATGAGAAACAAGAAGAGTGGCAGTTGTGGAAAAAAAGAGCTGTGGATGGCTTTTTCCAGGGAATGTGTTAATAACTTGAAATTCAGCTAGAAATTCAGCTATAAACAGGAGCTCCAGAATGTTTATGTATATTCAGACAGATGTCTGAATGCTAACATTCCCCTTACATAGTGTGGTGGACTGCGTGCCTAAGAGTGCCCCTTTATAAGGGGCCTCTCACTGCATCCCAAACAGGTGGAGTTGGATCCAGTCTACATCTCTTACTCCTCTAGTTGGTGTCTAAACAGAACCAACCCTGCCTCTGTAAGCAGCTGGGGAGAAAGAGATACCTTTATTGTCTCACAGTGAAATCTTGTCTGCACAACTCGTGCCTAAATTTCGACTTTTAGGCAATATTTGCCATGCCCAAGTTAGCCAGTTGGACTTTATCTGTAGAAAATTTAACAGGGAGCAAAGCTGGAGCCTTCTCCATGAGTTCTGGGATGCCATGTGTAGCCAAACAAGAGTCCTAAAAAAGTGTGTTCAGAGTTCAGACTTGAATCAAAACTGAATCAGGAATGTTGTGGTTAGCATTCATCTTTTATCCTTTCTAGTCACACCTTCTTTTTGTAAATCTCAAATAGAAAACATTGCTTTGTTATGAGGGACATCTGCGCAGCAATGAAAGCACTCTGGCGATGAGACATCAAATAAACACCCTCAGTACACTTTCTTGACATAGCTTGGTGGTGTTGGGGCAACTGCATCACAGCAATAGGGTTAAAGACTGAAATCATAGAAGGTAAAAAATAACAAAGAGAAGATCTGTTGGGGGTGGGTGCTTGGGTCCTTTTGTATTACAGAAAAAAAATTAATGTTGCCCACACTTCCTACCTAGCAGGGAATTTTCAGGAGATTATAGAAAAATAAACTCTTGCATGAGTGAAGAAAAAGCTGTTATGTATTCCAATGGCAGTTATTTAAAAAAACAATACTTTGTTACCATGAGGTGATCTACCATTATTCTAAAGTATTTTGCAAATGGATTGCCAACTGAGAAAACAGTTTCCTGAACATTTATAGCTGCATAAAAGGTTTTTAGGTGTGATAAACAAAATGTGTACCTTGTAGCTTGCTGCCTCAACGATATGACATCTATTTTAATCTTAATTGTGTTGTCTTTTCAGGAAGTGCAAGTGGTGGAGAGCCATCAGCAGAAAACAGCTCTGTTGAAACTCCAAGTGAAGTTACCTCCCTGGAGAGCCAGCCCCTGGGGGATGAGGTGGCTTACAGCAGATAAGGAATCACAGGGCTCTGGGGTGGCTTTGTCACAAAATTGTGCATCCACACAACCATCTCACACCAGATGAACAACAATTCCTTTAGTTAACTTTCTCAACAAGTAAAATAGATCTTTCAGTAAAGTAGTTTTCAAGAAAATTGATGAATGTGACACAAAATAAAAACAAAAGCTATTGTTTTAAGTAAAAAAAGACTGTAACTTGAAAAAAGTATCAATAAAAGCTGCAAAACCAAAACAAATACACTTGGTCTGTATTTCTTGCAACTACACAAATGCCAGCATATTCTAGTACCACCAGCCAGAAAAGACATTAAAACACTCAGAAGCCCCTCATTGATGAGGCTCAGATTTGTTAAAATTCATATCTGCCTCATCCTTTTTTATTACTCATCCTATCACAAGCTCTGATAGGAGAGAGAGCCTGGTTTGGCATTGGAGAAAACTAAAGAACTCTGAAATAGGAAGGAAGAACAATTTAAGAAGGGAATCAAGACTATGCATTGAGTATGTTCACATGAACTCATGCACATGCTATATTCATGATCCCCTTTGAAATTATGTATGAGACTATTTGGATAAGGCAGAGTACACAGAAGAGATAATGCAAAGAATGTTTAATTAAAGCTTAAATAATGCCGTCCTTGAATCATCTATCTTTTTAAAGAAGAATGTGAGATACACAATAGTTTTGGAAGCATAAGGAAAATCATAGGATACCTCTAATGGCTATGAAGGTATTTTGGTTTAGGTTGTTAATTTATTGCTGGGATCATTTGGCAACAGATAACCTGCAGTTGACAGGATATCACACACATATCCTTGAAACCTCACAAAAAGTAAAATAAAGTTTGCCCAGTAGGACACAAATTTCTTGTGCAATGCTGAAATGATTTAGTAAAACAACTCATAAGGTTTTGTTTTTTCTATGAGCCTTTTGTCAGCACATGAGCTATTACTGCTGTCTGCCATGTATCCAGGTTTCCAAAGGTTTTACCAAGATAGAAGAAAAACTGTGTAAGATTCCTAGTTCTTATACTTACATCCTCTTCAATAAACAGTAAAAAGATTGGAAGAATCAAGAAGCTCATTAACTGGCTAAATATAAAAGAGTAAAGATAGAGAACTCAAACTCTGTTTTCCATCATTAGTTATACCTAAACTAACTGTTAAAGGAAAAAAAACCAAACAAACAATTTAAGAACTTTTTAAAAAGTCTGGATCTTCAACATGTATCTCAACAAGGGATGCCTTCTTTGCAGTAACTATAGATACAGGAGTTCTGATTCCTTGGGCAAGACTGGGATTATTTTTGCCTTATTTGAGAGCCAATTTCTGGTAACAGCAACTCCAATATTATTCTTCTGCCCATGGAACTGGTAAACAGAGGACAGGTTTAAAAGGATTCAGTATTGACTCATGCTAATGAAAGCCAAATATATAATCTTTTCCCACTCACTAGTCAGCTCCACCTTGAGCTCAGAGATGTGTCAGGAATTTGAGAAAAGATTTTCGTTTTGAGCAAGGAATGCAGCAACTTAGCCTTGTAGGCTCCTAATTACAGCCTTGGCCATCTGGTAGGACTGGCAGGCCTGACTGGGCTTTTTGGTCACCCCTCCTGAGATATCCAGCTCAACTGCCAATTTGGTAAAAGAGACTTTTTAAGGATGTTTTTATTTTGTAAGTATCTTTATTTCGTGACTGACTGCCCCCACCCCCCCCACCCCCCCGTTACAGTGGGTGCAGCTCTTTAGCTGTTCTGTCTCTCTCCAGGTTTCCTAGAAGCCTCTTTTCTATAATCCAGTGTTGGTTTCCTCTGAAAAAGCAGGAATATATTCTTCCCCAGTTCTCTGCATCCTCTTCTTCTCTTATGCTAGTCCTGCTCACTCTCCATGCTTCTTTTCTTTAAACCTGCATCTGTCAAGGCACATTTTGATGCAGACAAATGCAGTCTCATGATCCCTTGTGTTCCTGTAATTCCATATTTCCTCATTTTCCCACATCTTCCATCCCCTATCCTTAAGTGCAAACATCTTTGAATTCTGAGACAAATTTTGCATCAGCACAAGTGGTTCAGTCTTTTTTGCTGTGATTCTCATCACCTTCCTGACTTTACTCCTCTTTCAGTTAGAAATATCCTGGTCAAATCCAACGAGAGATTTAATTAGAAAGGCACACATAAGGACTGACTGGCAGAGGTCAGGAAACCTTAGCCTTAGTGATACTGAGAAGCCAATTCTGCTCCCACATATAATTCCTAGTAAAAAAAATACATTCCCAGACTATTGAGGTCATTGTGCTTTAAACTGAAATACCAAAGACTGCAGTGATCTGGTACTGAAGCAATGCACAGAATCATGACTAGAGCCATGCTTTCCTCCTTCCTGCTGGAAATGGCTATAATTTTTTTCAAGTGAAGCTTTAAAATCTTTAAAACTTCCTATGAGGCAACTCAAGTAAATGCCATTTAAGTTATTTAATCTGAACTTTTTGAAAGACAAGACTTCAGAGCCTTTCTGTATGTGTTGCTTTTAATACTTGAATATCTAACCTACAGCATTCTTTCCTAAGCTACAGTGATTCTTTCACACAGGAGATGTTAGGCAACAGAGTAAAAATGTGGAGTATTAGAAATATTTTACCATGCAGAGTTGGAAAGAAAACAACTGACTAAATGGCAATGCTGGAACATTGATTGTTTTCATAAGTACTTGACACATAGAGCTGGAACATCATAGTTGTCATCCTGCTATTACCCACATCATATAATTCCCTTGGCTAAAATTAAGGACTCAGTCTTTCACTATAGCTGCATCATAGTCAATATGATGTATTACATAAAGACTCACATTCTCTCTAACTTGCTCCAGCTACACTCTATAGCAGTAGCTTATACAGTAGTAATTAGATTTTTATGGACCATTTCTTCTCCCTATGTGAGGCTAAAAAATGAGAAAAAGCCAAAGATCCTCCACATGGTTCTCATCTGGTCTTTGAAACACAGACACCAGCCTGGCTGGGATTTTATATAAGTTTCAGGTGTGAGAGAATTTGGTTAATTGGAAGTGTGATAGTCAGGGCTTTCAACTTCTTCTATTTTTTTTTCTGTTTTATATGAGGTTGATCTGGCCCAACGCTGAGGGGTTGCTACTTCCTGCCCCTGCAGATGTGAATCCTCTAGCATGGTCTTTGGTCATGATGATGTTTGCTCCTTCTCCTGGTTTTCCAGCTGCCCAGGGAAGACCCTTTGATTCCAGCACTGGCTAAAACTCAGTCAACTTCAACTGAGAGCTCCTGTGCTCTCAAGGACAATTAAGACAGTTTTCTACTGTCAATTAAGACAAATCTACTCACTCTTTGACAGACTGGTGTATGACTGGGTCTGGAGAATGCTGTGTTTCATAGCACAGATTTTGGATCCTTGCAAAAGCTGATGTTTTCTTGTTTTAAGGAGAAGTCCTTTTCCTTCCTCTTGTTATTCCTCAAATATTCTCAAATACTCTGCTATCATGGCATGAGAGGCAATGCCTCAGGAGCTAATCTTTCCTTCTTCTTCTTACACAATCACTCTACAGACAGTCTGGTGAGCACAAGTCAATCTAATTGATAGTATCTTCTAGGGCTCTGATTGAAGTCAGATGGGACTGGATATTTTTAAACATTACAGCTGTTTTTCAAAGCTGACTAAGGAACTCTGTAAGCTGGATCCTGCTAACCTGTAGGGAATTTGGATGCCCGGTTCCCATTATGGCTTTGAAAACCCCACCCAACATCTGTGCAATGGTCAGTGCTCATTTAGGAGCCTTTTCCCTTTCATGATGAGCAGATGGCAGCAGACAAAAGCACCATTGCAATTGGCAGCAGTTCCTTGACTCACAAGGGGAGAATTTATCTTGTTGTTTAGCTTCCCTGGTTCAGATTGAGATCTTTAGCAAAACAGATCAAAGAAGCTTGGGATTTTTTGTTTCATGTGAATAAGACAGTGGCCAGTTTTCAGGGGCAGCCAGCATTTTCATATCCATTATTAGCCTACAGGTACTATCTTACAGAAAGAAGTAATGCACACCTCCAAAGGGACTCACATATCCCTGTTTTAAAATCAGGAAAGAATTCAGAGGAGTCACAATCAATTTACTGCAGCATTTTATATGTACCACTGAAAGCAGTGATCAGCTCTGCATGTGCCAGCTTGAGTGAAATGAGAGTCCAAGTTCAAGAGCAAAGAGACTTGATGTTCTTCTACATCATGCAATCACAGTTGCTCGGATATGTAAATTTTAAATAATAGAAGGATGATTTTTCAGTGAAAAGTCTTTTGTTTAAAAGACTTTGGCTGGATACCTCAAAAACAAGATACCTAAATAAGGGAAGGAATTATTCTGGCTCCAAAGAGTTTACTCAGTACTTGTATCCTAAAACATGGAATACAAGTGTGAATTGATAGTTGCTCTCTCTGGAGTGGCAATTCAATAGTTAATGGCTGGATGCTGGCTACCTGGGAGATTCAATTTTGAAATAAAGGCCATGATAAGGTGAAAGATCACTCAAATAGCTAACCAAATAGCTAACCAACTTCTTGGTTTATCAAAAAAAGAGGCCAAAGCAGCATCATTTAAATTCAGCATCTCAGGTCAGCCTCAAGTGCAAAAAAATTCATTATGGTTGTTCATTCAAAATGCTACCTTGTAGCAGAGGAAGGTGTAGGGCAGTTACACAAGTCAGATCCTGTTTCACAGGGTGTAGATCAGGCTGGGGTGGTGACCAGAAGCACTTGGTTCAGAAGCAGTAGAGGTGTTTCCAGCAATGTTCATCACAGGGGAAGGATGGACCTCAATATGTCTCTTCCTTTCATCTCAAAGGGAAGCAGTCACTTCCCACCATGTGCTGAAGAGAGCTCTGTGTCATCTCTCCATTTTATCCAAATTCACAAAGCTTTTTAGGCACGTAACTTAGCACCTTGGGAGCTAAGCCTAACACCTGCTGTCCTATCCTTCATTATTGTCTGTAACTCTTACAAGATGTGGGTATGGAATAAGACTTTCAAGACCAGCCAGAACTGTGCCTGACAGCCTGATTTCTGTGACTCCAAAGCTCTGTTTCTTCACAGTTTTTGTTGCAGCCTCCCAGGCTGTCAGAACTTGCTGCTGCAAAACGAAGGTTCAATTACTTGGACATGATGGTGCAAGAGCTGCCTGCCCACCCAAGGGAATCCTCGAGGACAAGCACTCTCAGGAGACTGGCTCCCATGTCTGTTGAAACATCATCCTGAAAAAAGTGTTTCTGGCCCCGGCAACACAGTCAGAAACCCTGTGAGAAGCCTGACTGCTTTCAGAGACAGCAGTTGGCTGGCAGGAGAGAAGGCACAAGCTCTGACAGACGTGTTTGCTTCAGATCGCTTACATGGCACTTTGCTCCTTTCATGCCTGGTAATAAACGCCTGAACAAGGGCTGAGGCTCTTGAATTTGGCACTGATCATTCTCTCAAAAGCCATGGGCCTGCGTTTCAGTTGAAGTCAAAGATGTCATCAGAGCCAGAGGCTGCAAGCTGCACTGATTCAGAGCAGTGGCACTCAGAGTGGTGACTGTTTATGAGGGAATGGATTATTCCTTTGCCAAGATGCCACACGTGCTCTAAAAGGAGCACTCTCTGAGAAGGCATTTTTCATCAACCTCCTCCCCACAACCTTCCACCCTGGAGTCCAGCTGCAGATTTACACCCTTTTAATCACCTTTTTTGGAATATTTTAGCATGCTAAAAATAAATCTTGGGCTATACTTAACTCTCAGTAAGGCCATTGTCTCACAGACTGGAGCTCGATGAAGCTTGGTGGAAGACTAGAAAGCTAAATTTTGAGTATGATTCCCAGGGATCAGGTGCTTGGGATCTGCTCAGAAAAATCTAACGTACTCTAATCCACCACCTTTTATTTTGAGTGAAATTTGTCTTTCCTGTAATTATTCTCATTCCTTTCCATTGCATGCAGCTTTCTACAGCTGACCAGGCTGGTTCTGGTGGAGGACCTCATGCTCTCCATTGTGTGTACCTGTCAGTGGCCCAAAGTTAGTGACAGGGGTTTGGCTTCATTTCAGCACCAATGAAAGGCTGGCTGTTCCAATGTAAACCCCCAAACACATCTACACGGGTTTCTTTTATCATTTGCTTGAATCCTCTTTTTCTGTCACCTTGTGGGGGCTGCAGGATGGGGGTAGAGTGGAAGAGCAGGAAGATTTTAAGGTACAGTAGTGTAAGAAATTACCCTCTGGAAGAGGCAAATGAGAGGAGGCCGCATTCCTACCCTGCCCATGATGCTGCCATAGGTTGGGTTTGTGTGAGAAAAATGTTTTACTTGTGAGGACACTGGAACTGAGGTAATTATTCCAGACAGGTCCTTTTGCACAAATCAGTTTACACTAGTGGAAGAGCAGTCCTATTGCTGGTGAAACTCCAAAAAAGGGGTACTTTTCATCTATAATGGTGATGCTTTTGCCAGCACAGAAGTGTATCAAGAAATCCACATTCCCCAAATGATTTTGGTTTCATCGTAGTCCCTGAGCCAAAAGGAAATGCTGTCCTGGAAGAGTCCTGCTCCATATCCACAGCCCTCCCTGGGCTGCTGAGCCTGAGCTTGCCAGCACTCAGCCTCTTTCCTGCCCACTCTTCCTCCTGCCCTCTGCAGCTGCTTTTGCTCTTCTTTTTAACCCCTATTATTTATTTCCACTCTATCCCATTTCTTCTCACTGTCTATATTGATCTCAGACAACTCTTCTCCCTCACCTTCAAGCCGAGCCTCTGCAGAGCCAACAGCTGGGGTGCACTGCAGAGTTCCAGCAAGGTATCCCTCTGCTCCCCAGGTGAGACTCCTCACTTAGCAAGGACTCCAGTCCCTGCCCATTCTGGTTTCTGTGCTGTGATTTTGTCCTTAACTGCAGAAAACCCTAATGGAATTTTTTTCCAGCTGTGAGTGGAACTTTGTTGTGCTTCTGCTGTGGGAAACTCGAACCTATTCTACTTCCACTTTTCCTGAGATCTACTTCACATTTCATGACAATTATGAATAAAAAATGAAGTAGAGGGAGGAAGGAAATTTATATAGTGGTTTTAATGTTAAAAGGTTCTTGGGGACTTAGTTTAGTGCTGATTAAAGGAATGGAACTCTGCAGAAAGCAGGTGATTCACAGCCCCTAAGAGCAACATTTAGGGGTGGTAGATAAAATCTAATGGTAATAGTATAAAGGAAAAAAAACCCCAAACTGCTCTGCAGTGCGGCCTGAGACACAACATCTTTAATTCCCACTCAGCATTTTCACTCAACCACCACAGTAAATAGATCTGTGAATGAAAGTTTGCTGAGATAAAAGAACCTGCCTAACAGCTGACATCAAAAGAAAAGCCTTTTTTTTGCCTAATACATTTGAGACATTGTTTCCAACAAGAACAATTTATCCAAGTGAAATTCTGGCTGCTTGTACTGCAGCCAGATCAGGAACACTTCCTGCAACTGGCCAAGAAAGTGTCTGGCCCTGGAAGCAGCCTGAAGTTCTTAGTACTTTGAAAGAAAACAAAAGTCAAATAGAGCTGAGGTCTTCTCCCACTGAAGCCCAGAGCTAAAATCTTTCTGGCTTCAAATCTGTCCTCCCTGATGAGAGCAATGGGCAGGGAAAAGCAAAATAAACTTGATGACACTGCAAGACCACCAAGCCCCAGCCTTAGAAAGGAGGAGTGCTGCAGGGCGGAGCCTGGTCCGTGGATAATTTAGAAACAGCTGGGGCAAAATTCCAACCTCTACCAACACTATGTGGGCTGCAGTGCAGACAGAACCAGGGCAAGAGGTAAATACATCAAGTATCTGATCATGATATTTGATTACTAACTTAGGTGTTGATGTTTTTGCAAGAAGGACCAGAGATCTGCAGGGACAATGAGAGGGGGTCAGATGTCCACACCAGAGAATGAGTAGAGCACATGTCAGAGCAGCAGCTGGTGGTGCTGGGGAGAAGGAGGGCCAGGGTTAAGCAAGGTGAACAGTTGAACACAAAATGCTCCCCCTGTCAATGCAAGTCTCCTTCCAGAGGTGTGCACCATGAGACAAGCCAGACACTCAGTGCAACTGAAATATTGCTATGATTACACAGGGAGGTATGAATAATTAGCTATTTGCCAAGACTTCTTCCTAGTGCAATGTGCAACAGGCATCTTCCATGCTACTTGTTAGTAACTTTTTTAAACAAAAGCCCAAGGTAGATCATTTCCAGCAATTTTTGGGCAGGAGTGGTGTGCTAGTCTCTGGTAGGAAACAGTACATTGTATTTATACACATATACCCACAATATTCTGTCACCCTACTACGATACATTGTTAATTGGTCCCCATGACTGTGAAGTCTTTACACCATTTTAAAATGACCAGCTAACAGTCCAGGAGCATGACTTTCTGAAAGCTTTCTCTTGTGCATCATCATCTCCTCGTCTTTTCCAAGCCAGACCATCAAATTTACTCCCATATATTTGTTTTGCCCCAGCAGCTGCAGCCTTCACTGGGCACTGTTCTTTCTGGCTGTGGTCTGAACCTGTGGAGTCAGTGGCATGTGAGGGACATTAATTTATATTTGAGCCCTGGGTCAATCCCTGCAGACAGGCAACAAACATGATGAATACAGAAATAAGCTGCAGATGCTGAGCATTCTTGCAGATGCATAAAGACCTCAACCTTAAAAGGGAAACTTTAAAACATTTAGCAGTGTCAGGTTTCTCTGTCACTCCTCTAGACAACACTACTCTACTTGCTTATGCCTGCAGAAATTGCAGATGTCACAGAGATTCATGGATCCACAGCAAAATCCCAGTGAAGGAAACTGGGAGGCTCTGCACCAGTACTGGGGTGAGCCAATAAGGGCTATGGAGCCAGACATCCCTCCATAGACATCTGCTGAGTTTTCTTAATACCTTCCAGAGTGTTCTTGTGAACAACTTTATTAAATGAATGTGTTAAGTGACATAAAAATAGTCAACAGGGTCATGACTAAAGCCTGGACAGACAAAGTTGTTGGAAATCTCAAAAAGCATGCATCATCTCAGTTATTAAAGGCCAAAACTGTCAGGAGAGTATAAACTTTCCATACTGTCATCCAGTAGCTGGTGAGTCAGACCAGCCTTCAGATGAAGAGCTGAAGTTTTCTTTCATTTTTCTTCTCTGCTGAAGGAACCCATTCAAAACTCTGAAAAGGCTCAGGCTACCATTCAGGGTTCCTTTGGGATAAAAGGTTGATTCTCAATGAGGAAAAATGAAGTGTTGATAGAACCAACTGCTGCATAAAATGCAGAAAAGAGAAAAAAGAGGAAGGATATGGCAGTGCATTCCTTCTTGCACAAGGCCTTGGCTGTTTGGGGAGATTTTGTTCTAGAGGATGCAGTCACTCTTCCACCACAAAGACCAAGGCAGAAATTTTCAGTCTTCAGACTATTCATTTGAAAGAGTAGAGTATTTTCTGTATTCAGTTCCAAAGAGCAAAAAGCACAATAGAAAATGTGAGTTTCTTTCTTTTATCTCTTTAATTGACTGGGGAAAAATATCTGTCCAGCAAACAGGAATCCCTGTGTCATTTGCTTTTGCAAGCTACTCAAAGGTCCTCATTTCATCATTCCTCAAGAAATCACCATCAATCTGGGGCCAGGTGTTTCACTACTACTCCAAATGTTTGGATGACTTCAATCCTTTCTGATCTTCACCAACAGAGTAATTTGAAATGTTTTATCCTGACCAAAAATATTTATGTTGTCTCTTCCTGTGTTCCCTAATATTATTTATTGTCCCCCAGAACTAATCATTCTGAAAAGGAGGATGATGGTGATAATCCAGGGCCAGGAACACAGGAGAAATTGCCTGTCTTGCACAGAGGATTCATCAGGGTAGCTCAGAGATAAACTCCAGCTTTATTTAATTCACTAATATGGCTGTCGCCACTGTGGACAATGGAAAGAAGTAACTACAGAAAACTACATTTTCTAGTATTTGCTAATAACGTCTCATTTTTTCCCCCTAGAATTTGCAAAATGTCAGGAGTTAGCTTTTTCTGGAGCCTTTTGAAGGGGATGACCACCCACAGGTGTTGGCAGAGGATGCGCCTCCAGCTCAGCAGGTTCCCCTGCAGGACAGACAGAGCAGCCCAGGGCATGCAGATGTCACAGAGAGGGCTTCTTCCAGGGCTGATGCCCCTCATGGATCAGGTGTTTCATGGCCTAAAAATCTAAAAACTGATTAACAGCTACTAAGGGACTCATGTGAAACACCCCAACCTGGTTTGAGGAGTCTCACATGATCTTAAAATGTTTCTTCCTGTAAGCAGGGGTCTTCCAAGTTCAGTTTGTCTCACTTTTGGGAAGAATTATTAAAATGAAATCCTAACAGTCCCCCCTGTTGTATGGACTGTGGACATACCAGTCAAAATGTTACCTATTCCCCCTTCCTTCACTCTCACAAAGACAGAGATTTGAATACATATTGAATAAAAATTTGAAGTGACAGGTTTATCAGGATTTGATTTTTTCATCTTAGTCTTTTTCTTAATATGAAAAGTTATTTTTCCTTTGAAGTGTATCTGAGTGTCTCAGACAGACACTAGGAGCTAAGAAAGGGACAAGGAAACACAGTTGAAAGATAAATTTCCTACCCAGGCTATCTCTTGATGATCAGTTTTTGTTTCTTCTTCAGAATGAAGATTCTCTGTTTTCTGACAACCCCAGAGCTCAGAAACATCAGCCAGTTATGAATGCATGATATCAAGGAGTTCTTGTTTTCTTTAGCTAATCTCTGACTAGTTTCTGTTGTAGTCCCTTTGAGAGGAGCCCTGGTTCCACGTTGTCCTCACAAGCACAGCAGCCTGACCTGCTCTCTGAGCAGCTCTGACCTCTCTCAGCCTGAAGATGTTCCTTGCCACAAGCATCCCAAACACTCTCTCCACATCTAAAGTGCAAACATCAGGATTCCTGGCTCCAGACATTTGGCTCAATCACAGCTGCTAAGATTTCTTGGAAATTCAGCCACAGTTTCATAATTCCAAGGCATGTGTTCATTTCTTCTCCCATGTTGAGATGTGAAAACATGGATTTCTTGTCTTCTGTGATGGAAATTCCATTGTGCCAATGGCTGTATATTCTTTCTGTTCCCTAATCCTGAAAAGGCTGGATGCTTTGTGGGTTTCTCGTGTGATAAAAACAGATGTATTCTCAATTATGTTCAGTGCCTGCATTAATGAAAAATTTTCATTTCTACCAGAGTTAACTTTGCATTTCTACAAAAAGGCATTTTGTTTCTAAGTGTTGTTAATTCCAGTGTGACTAACATAACCTGGAAACCTGGAAGCTGAACATTCCCTTTACTCCAATTTTTCACACAGCCAAGTTCAGAGAAACTTTTAGCAAAAAGCAGTCGACTCTTGGATGTTTCCCCTTGTCATCACATCACCAGTGTTGATGGCTGTACCCAGTTACCTTTGGTAACAGGCGAGACACCACTAATCCCATCCTGGCTGCAAAACCCTTCAGAACCTCCTGCTGCTGTCAGATGTATTTAGTGGAGTGAATTGATAAACAGTGCTCAGATTTGTCAGGGCAAAGAGTTTTGGATCTGAATAACAATTACCCTTTTGAGGCTGAGGACAAGATCATCAGCCCTCCTTACTAAAGACTGAAGAATTTAGGCCAGGCTCTCATTTTGATTTAAAACATTCCACTCATTACTTCTGCCTGAAATCAATTAATCAATAAAGCATGATCCTACACATGTTTTAAACCTTTTAGATTTGGCTAGGAGGCTCAACAACAACACTTTTGAAATTGGATGTTTTTGAAAACCCTCCTAAAGAAAAGCCTACTGTCCTTAAACACTTAATGTCTATGCACGCAACCTTAGCTAAAATGTCTTCTTCCAGGCTTAGAAGGAAAATTAAATGGGATTTGTGACTGACTGCAGTGAATTGACCTGTTTAAAAATACTCTTTTAAAAAAGTGTGCAGTTCTTGGTGCTGCAATGTAGGAAGGATATAGGGCTATTAGAGAGCATCCAAAGGGCTGTGAGGGTGGTGAAGGATCTGGAGGGGAAGCCATAGGAGGAGCAGCTGAGGTCTTGGTTTGTTCAGCCTGAATGAGACTGAGGAGAGACCTCATTGCATCCTGCAACTTCCTCAGGAGAGGAAGCAGAGAGGCAGACACTGATCTCCTCTCACTGGTGACTAGGGACAGAACCCAAGGTCATGGCCTGACGAAAAATCAGGGGAAGTTTAGGTTGGATATCAGGAACAATTTGTCACCCAGAGGTTGTTTGAGCACTGCAACAGGCTCCCCAGGGAAGTGGTCACAGCCCCACACCTGACAGAGTTCCAGAAATGTTTGGACAATGTTCTTAGGCACATGTTTGGATTATCAGGATGCCCTGTGCAGGGCCAGGACTTTATTGGCCCTTGTGGGTCCCTTCCAACTCAAGATACGATTCTATGGTTCTGTGAAAAGTGCTTCCACTCCCTAAGGTCCCAGTGAACAGGTCCAGTGATTTATTTCTCTGCTAAACCATTCTGGGAAAGGATGGTTGCTGAAGATAGTCTACATGTCACTGCTGACCCATGTGGAAAAACACATTTCTTATGGATTGACAGACTCTCTCTTCATTCATTTATGACCTCTAAGATATTATTTTTTGCATTCAAAATTTTTAAACAACATGATTTTTATTTATACGTTAATTATAGAATCTCAGTTATAGGATTGAAGTCATCAAGCAAACTATGGTTTCAGGATCCAAGAAGGCTCAGCTCACTTTGCCATGGCTGAAAAGCCCCCAGGAAATTAAACTTCGGACACATCTAAATTACTTTTTAAAGTTATTATTCATACATTTTCTTTCCTTCAGAACCTAGAGTTTTATGGCAACCTCTATTTACAAGTTATGAATGTGAAGTGTAACTATGTCTGTGTACACTGTCATAGTGTAACTATGTCTGCATCTTTGACAGGGGAGGGGGAAAGGCTCCCACAAAAAAATGAGACAGATAGAAAGGAATTACAAGTTCCCTATTTGCAGAGGAAGGGCACCTGGAACACTGTTCTTCAAAGTCTTGTCTAAGCTCTGAAGCATAGAATCAATGACATGATGAAAAATATGAAACAAGTGTCTACAAGAACCGGAGTCTGAACTTGAACTCCCTTCAATTTTATATCTCAATTATAAAACAATCTTTATTTTCCAGGCTGTGCTTAGATAAATATATTTTCACAACGTTCATTTGCCATCTTTACTCTTCTTGAATTTCCACCCACCTTGTTTGTGTTACAGATTTTGTTTATAAACTCTTTGTCCAGCCAACAGTTTTTTCTCCTCTGTCAATGTACACATGGAGGATCTGCTTTCCTGGTGATTCATGAGCCCTGGAGATTGCCACTGGAGCCTGGCCAAGGGCTGTCTTTGAGCTATGTTTGCAAACCTGGGTCAGAGTTCATGTTCATTTTGCAGGACTATAATTAGCACAGCAGGTTTAGACAGGAAACTGCTCCCTCTAGACCCAATTTCAAGGCAATTAGGGTTGTGCTTTTCACCATGGTGCTTCTGAGCTAGACTCTGTCCCACAGCAAGAGTACCATGGGAAGCACTCACTACAATGTATTGTTGTGGCTTGGCATGAGGAAAGAAAGCACATATTCTACTTATACCTCAGCATCAGACCAAGAGAGATTGTGGTAAAGATTTTCCGTGGGTTCCTGTTTTCTAAAGACACTGGCATGTCTATGTACTGCAAGTAGCAATCACTTGCATGGGGCAAAGATCAGTCCTCAGTTTTAGGAGATGTTTTCACCGTGGATACACTGCCCTTCCAATACTGCTCCAGCACTGGACCCTTTTAAGATGGCCATGTGTGTTATAAGAGCTGATTTCCTAAGTAAAGTATTTTAACCCCATTACCAGATGCCAGAGGGCCTTAACATCCAAAGTTCAGGAACAGGACAGGAATGAGAGGGTGGAATTTGTCCTTGCACAGAGGACACATATTGTTTATGTCCACTCCAATGCTATTTTGGAGCACTATTTCATGTATGGTGTCTGCTCTGGCCTTTAGCAAAGGTTGGTATTTTCTCAGAACATTTTTATGCTGAAAGGCACTCCACGACTTGTGGGGGCTCTGTTGAGGGCATATAAAATATAATTAAGGTCACTTACAATAATTACATTATACATCTGTTATGCCTTAATTCCAAATAGTGAGCTACCCTCTTCAGTCAATCCCAGGGGAAAATTGTTCTCATGCTAAAATAGGTGTTTAAAATAAATTGGCTCAATCCCCAATCCCTGTCTTCTTCTGGTGACTCAGGAAAGTCGACACAGGATGATTATCTTAGCTCAGACATCTTCACTTTTATCTAGCCAGATTGATGAACTCTGCCTTGGTCTCCTTCCTACGTTGTATTTAGAGCAAGAGGGGAAGGACCAGACTGTCAAACTGGCAGAAACAGACCTGGAAGAACAATGATATCTTTAAAAGACCCATAATTTTTGTTTTCCTTCAAAAGACAGCTTTGAGGTCATGTGATTTTGCAAGGTTTTCATTATTCTTTTAAATAAAAGTACATTTCTAATCCTCATGGTTTGGTTGAAAAGGCAAATTTGTGTAAAAATATGGCAGGCAAATGAAAACAGTTCCAGATTCTGAGTGTGGAGGAATAGAAATGTTAGCCTTGTCCTGCAGTTTTTGAATCAGTGATGGAACTGGGATTACTGGGGAAGAACTAGCAGAAAAAGAGTCTGTTTACAATAACATGCTCATCCTCCATGCCATGACTGAGATACTGTGTTATTAAAGATACTGTGTAGTTAAAGAACACTTGGAGCATGGACAACAATGCAGATTGCAGTCACATCATTTTTTTTCTGGCTAGATTTGATATTTAGCTAAGGGTGATTTTAATGCTAGGTTTTGAGCAAATTTTTGTGATTAATAAATATTCAGTAACAAGAACTGTGAGATTCTGGAGAGGTTTTATTGAGGAAAAATTATATTCACTACACAGTAAAGAAGACAAGTACAGAAAATCTCTCCTAGAACAACATGTTTATGACATTAAAGCAAATATAATTAGTCACAGATGAATATTTTGCCCAAATAAATTCAAATCCATGAGCAGTAAATCATAGAATCATATATAAAACCTCCCTATCCTATTCCCTATAAACAATGATCCAGAAGCAAAAATAAAAAGAGGACAAAAAAGGTTTTTCCTTAGCTAGTCTTATAATGAGAAGATAAAATTTTACTAAAAAATTTTACTAAAAAAGAGATTGACCCTTGCATGTTTCCCCTTGTCATCATATCTGATGATTAGATCTTTCATGGTTTCAGTCTATGATGGACTTCTCATCCCATGACTGGGCTTGTGCTTTACTTTGGAAGACATGAGCTGCTTTAGTTCCAGTAAACCCCCATAGTTTTGTCTCAGAATTGCAAGTTGGCAACACAGGTTCTACTTTTGAACTTCAAGTCTGTATTTCATTTCAGGACAAAAGCTTATTTTAGCCATCATGGACTAAACATTGCCTGCCTTCCCACCCCTGTTAAACACTTCCTAATCATCCATAAATTATTTTTTTTATTACATCCTGCCCTAAGAGAAGACATTCTAAATCCAAGAACACAAAATATTTCAGCATCATAGTCTTTGTTGTGTGTTCACGCCACAGAAACAGAGGACATCTTATGTGAGGAGCAGATGCTGAACGTTTAAAGATGACAACTTACATAAAAGTTACACTCTGCACATAAATATTTATCCTGCACAGTCCCCTATTTCAGTGTAACACACATTCCATCATCCCACCAAGCATCCCAACCACTGCTTTTTAAATTTTTTTTTAAGGGGGAAAGAGAAGGAAATATTTTGTAGTCATGGAGGGACAGTTAGCTGTAGAAGGGGAACATAAATTATCTGTGCTGCTGCAGAACAGTCTTAGCTTTTTGTCCTGTGAGACATCTGTGATACATATATGGAGGGGGAATGAGCACATCCATTCCTGGCAAAGCGACCTCTCTTTGTCTTATGTCTGTAAAAATGTGAGCTTCTACTGCCATGGAATAACACTGCCTCATGAAATAACAGGAGGTCTTAATAAAGTATGACCCTCTGGAATTTTTAGTGTCTGTGCTAACTTTCAGGCATTCATCAGGATTAGGAACATCTAGCTGGATTCAGACTTGTTTGTGTGACTACAGCTGTAGTGTTAAAATAGGGGAATAGACCTAACTGTGCCATGGTCTTACTTAAAGCTTAATTGCCAGCACCAAAGCTATTCCAGTTCTGTCCCATGCCAACCTCCACTCCCCTTCAGGGAGTAGAGACTGCTGAAGGCCTAGGGGTAGGCTGGTTTATCTGCCTCAGAAAACAAATCTGCATGAAAGCTCTGGGTTGTTGCTCCTTGTCCTAGTCAGTTGAAAGCATATCTGAGTAACTGCAGGCTGTGTGGTTGTCACTTCATGTAGACATAGCTTACAGACCCCTTCAAAATGGAAATTAGCCTCAAAATTGTTTCTAGACTCAGTAGGTCTGTGGCAGGAAAAATCACTCACTGAGCAAGTTTCCAGAACCAAGATATCATAACATGGCAATAATAATAGTTTATTACACTGGGTTCACTCAGGGCACAAACTTCTAGCAAAATGTTCTCTCTCTGTACAAAGCTGCCCTTGGTTTTGGGAACCCTCACAGGTACTGTAGTTTTCCCATGAGCAGTCTGTCTACAGCTCTGCAGCTTGGCTGGGTGTGTTCTGGGTTTTTGTGGTCTGGATGTAGAAGGGTTAATCCTCTGTGTCTCTCTTAGTCATGTTGCAAGACATGGGAAAAGAAAAAGTCTCAGTAAAAGTAGATACAATTGTCAATAAAAGCTAAAATAGCAGTGAAGGAAATTTACAAATTCAAAACATTTCACATTTAGATGGCATTCAATTTGCTATAAACTTGGGTTAATCTTAAAGAAGTGTGTGTGTGTGGTAAATACCAATTTACAATGAGCAGCAGGCTGTCAGGGGATAAACTACAGTCCAGGACAAGGCCAGACGAACCAGGCACTAACAAGAACAGCAAGAGCAAAACTTCAGCTCTTCTTCAACTGTTCTGCTGTGCTTCTCTGGGATGTGCTGTTCACCAGAGCAGTGCCAGAGTCAGGCTGGTCATCATGGGCTCATAGAGCAGTTTGAAGTGGAAGGGAGCAGAAGGATTTCCTTGTTCCAACCCCTCCCACCTTGGGCAGGGACACCTCCCACTAGACCAGGATGCTCAAGGCCCTGTCCAGCCTGGTGTTGAACACCTCCAGGGCTGGGGCAGCCACAGCTTCTCTGGACAACCTGTGCCAGTGCCTCACCTCACTTTACTCTCAAGGTAAAGAGTTTCTTCCTGATATCTAATCTAAATTTACCCTCTTTCAATTTAAACTGTTCTGAGCTATCACCCTATGAAAGTAAAGCACACGGGCCAGAGAGAAAGTTCATCCTCTGTGTGAGTTTCAGGATCATATGCACATCCAATCATATGCACATCCAATGCAGTCCTACTCACAGGACTGCATTGGATGCAGCATCTCTTGATCTCTAGGGAATATTTTTTGCAATGCTCCCCATTACACAGAGGCAAATGTTTACCAGTTACAGATCTGCTGCCTGGAGACATATGCCCAAATCTCTTTTATTTAGTTTACTTCCTGGACTGAACATCCTCAAGCAGGAAAACAGCTAGCCAAAGTTCCTGCAACTTTCAAAGAAGGTCAGTCGCCTGGACAATCCTCATTAATGCATAATGAGCTTCTCTATGAAAGCTTCTACTCCTTTTTTACTTTCTCTGTCTTTCTCATCTTTCAACAATGTAGGCAGCCTCAAATCAAAGTTAGTTGGTTTAAATGTGGACCTAAGTGGTTATTCAGTCATCTAGAAACCTTGTAAGAAAGTCTTAAGGCCTTTGTATCTTTGTATCTTTGTATGTTGTAGTGGTAGAAGGAAATAATCAAGCAGTAACCTTTAACAGCTTTGCTAATAACATTGCCATACTTAGGCTGCCCTTGAATTATTTGAATGCTATTGTAAAAGCTAGAGTCTACTACACAGACCACAGTATTCAAATAACATTAAAGATCACTCAGAGGTAATAAAATACTTTCTGGTTGACCCAAGCTGCCTGGGTGTGGAGGGGCTCTTCAGTCCCTGAAGGATCTCACTGTAACCACAATGTGAGACATATGCTGTAATACTTGAGCAATGTGGAGTGAATTAGGGGTAAACTGGAAACCTTAATTAGGCATTTTCATTACTGTCATGGGTTGCAGACAGGCCTACAATGTTATTTAAACATAAACTTTGTGGGTTTCATTTCCATGACCCTTTTCCAAGGGAAATGATGGGATTCAAGTAACAGAGGATGCTTCTTGCAGTGTGTAAAGAGTATGATGCATCTCAAATAGCATTCTCATTACACATTGTGAAAACAACAGTAATTTGTTTTGTTGTTTAGATGGCTTTTGGGAATTCCAGGGTTCTTTCACCATTTATGGATACTGGTATATTCTACACTACTGGAGGTGGCTGCTTAGTGAAAGATCAAGTGGGCTATTCGTGTGTGTTAGACACGGATTAAAACATTGTTTGGTTATTTCAACTTTTAAAATGCTTATTATGAATAATTTGTGAAGAATGAAAATATTAAACCTCTCCTAAGCCTAACAGAAAACTCAAATGGGAGGACTTCCTAAGTTGCATGGGCAAGGACATTTCAGTCTGCATGTATATTAAATTATTTGAACTATTATAGCCATTTAAGGATGAATATGGGCCCAGAGCCAAATGGTGCAGAACCCTTGTGCCCACATCATGCAGTGCTGACACTTTCTGGTTGTCACAGTGCACAGCAGTTGGCACTGGTGTTTTCCTGGCATCAGGTGCTCTGTGCCTCAGAGATATCCTCACCAATTTATGTGCCTTAGTTCTGCTTCAAAGCAGCTTGTGGACCACTGTATGGAGCAGGGGTGTTTTGGTGGAATGGGCCATCAGATTTCATGATCTGCCTTGGAGGAATGCTTGTGTGGCAGGATGCAGGGCTGGAGGGTTTGTGTGAGGGTTGGAGCTGTGTGCATTGCAGACTTGTCCTGTTGAGTGGGAAGGACCTTTAATCTGAATTGTGCCCCATGACAGGTTTTGTTCTTCAGGAGGAGACAGTTCACTCCAAAAGAAAGCACAAGCTACAATCAGTATTAAGTCATAGTGAATAGTCAAGGGAGTGGACTTGAAGGTGTATTTTGGGTGATGTTATCTGACAGAGGGAATGTACCCCCCAGTATTCACTAAGGAAGAGTGGAAACAGACTAGTACCTCACTCAGAGATTGGGGTTAACCAATAGGTCCTGTGGTTCTTGCTGGTGTCATTCGTATTTTTCATTGTGCAAGCTGAAATCATCCAAACAAGAACTGTAGTATGGGACTAGTAAATGGCCTCAGCAAAAAAAAGAGAGACAAACAGAACTTTGAGTTGATAACATGTGGTTTGCAACTCTTCAAGAGAATTTCCAGTGAAAAATAAATTTTCCAGCATTTTCAGAACAAGACCATTAAAAAAATATTCTGAGGGCAGCAAGGAAGTACAGCCATAAGTTTAAGCTTCCTATACAAATGTTCAATCTGTAATTAATTTGGATGACTAAAGAAATCACATTTTCTAGTAGTTTCCTAAAAATTCTTCCAGAGTACAAGATCATGCAACCCTGGAAAGATCAGCCAGTGATAGTTTTATGGAGAGGAACGTACTTTGCCTGGAGTAATCCCATCATCTGCAAAGAAATCCTCCACAGATTTCAGTGGCCTCCTCTGCTCCCTGTGTCTCCTGCACTGCCTTCACAGCTGGTAGGTCACAACGTGGTCAGCAACAGCCCCAGTGGTGATGCAGCATAACATTTGAGCAACACAAATATTTAACATAACCTTGTCATAGCACAGGGAGAGTTATAGAGGCATTTGTCAGACTTCCCGCACTATTCTAATCTTTCTGAGAAATGCAAGAAGAGCCTTTCTGTCTGCTGGCCTTAAAAGTTTCACAGCAAGGAAGACTAGGGTTAAGAGATTTGTCTTTTTCTTTTATTGTGTGGATTTCCAGTCATATTCATCTGAGCTGCACTTTAGTAATAAAACCTGCATTTTTCTGTCACAGGTGATTCTCAAGAAAATTCTGTGAGCCTGTTAACAGTGCTGGAACATGAATGTGTGGCCACATATATTCATGTTTTACACAGCACGGCCTATGTCAGTAAAACCCCACTGACAGGAGTACAGAGACATAAAAGCAGGATCTTATCTCTACAAGATCTCTGTGTAAACTCACCTGTGCCCACCACATCAGGCTCAGCAGCACAGCACTGCTCAACACCTGCAAGCTGAGGCTCAGAGGTTTTCTGCAAGGGCTCCAGACCAGCTCTGTCTCTGCTCTGGAGCTTGAGACACAGCTCAAGCTGTGCTGCTGCTGCTGAGTGTGGAGAACCATGCAAAAACATTGTGGGATTCTTCCCTTACCACAAAAAAAGGAGAAATCCATGGGAGCAGCATATTAGAAAACCAAGCAAACAAACAGCAATGTATAAAAAGAAAGATGCTTTCTTCCTTCAGAAGAAAAAACACCAAATTCCTGGGAAACTGCATATTAAAAAAGCAAACAAACAAGGGGAAATATGCAGATGAAAACTTTTTCATTGCTAGTTAAATCTTCAACAGTTAAGAACATCAGATTTATGATTGCATCTGCAGTCTTCACTGAACTCTTCTTAAACAGATATTTATTTAATGTTTTCTGTTCATTTTCAAAGCACAAAATCAGAGAAAAAGTTGGAAGTGGTCACACAACCAGATGGTGTCAGAGGTCAGCTTAATTGTCCCAGTATTAAAACCAATACCCTGTGCACTGCTCTGATGCCTTCTGGTAGATGCTTTAACAAAATCACCAGTAGATTGCTTGTACTGATTTATATTTTTTAGTCTTTATTTTTGGATGCTCCATGTGTCTGTATGCTGGGAGTCTCCTCCTGAAGTTTCAAACTCTTTTTATCACTTGTTCCGCATTTCTCATAGCAGAAATGGAAACAGTGAGGTTTGCCCATAAACTCAAGAATCACAACTAATAATGCACTAAAATAAAGAAAAGCAAGAGTCATCAGAGATAGCAGTTGGACTTTATTGATAAAAAAGGTGTCAAAACATCAGAAAAGAAAAAAAAAAAACCACACTAGTTTTAGTTAGAAGTACAATTGGCAAGTAAAAGCAAAAGTCCAAACAATTACAAAATAAAACAGTATTACAAATGAAAAAGTTGGGAATATGTTTTGGGATTTCTCTCTGATTATGTGGTTGAGAAGAGAAGCTGGACACTCTCCAGAGTTAAAAGGGCCAAAAGCAAGAAGAAGGAGGGGTTTTTTAAGTATATCAGGAACAACTCAAATGCCAATAGCAATGAAGGTAGCTTGCATCCAGTCTGTGTTTGGGAGCAGGAAGGGTGATACAGTGAGATCACATGAGGGTGACAAACTACCCTCTGAGCCTCTAGTGCTTCAGAGAGCAAGCAACAACAGCAGGTCTGGATAACTTTGACTCAGGCATCTTAAAGTGAAGCTGATGCCGTGTCTGGTTCCCTGATGTTTCCTTTTAATCTCGCATTTGTAATACTACAAATGACTGGAAAAATGTTAATTCTCTGCCAAAGTTTGTTGAAGACAAACAAGACAATGCAAAGATAGGCTTGAAGCCAGCAAGCTGTTTGTATTAAAGAGACATGTTCATAAATCAACAATAAGGCTCAAGGCTAGGACTGCAATGAATGACTGTTAATGACATGTTAATATGAAAATGGCTCTTATTTAACAAAACTGATATTTTCTATATGGCAGTAAGCTGAATAAGGAGACCTCATAGCTTGAACATGTTCTAGATATTTTGGGAATTTAGTACCACATAATTTTCTAAATAAACTACAATAAAATATGCTCTGTACAACACTGAAACACAAGTATTAATGGATTAAAGAACCGCTTAACCGGCAGTTATAAATTTATTTATTTTTTCTAGTGAGTAGATTTTATCAAGCAGTAGCTCTCTTAGTGGATTTCACAGAGATTGGTCCAAACCCAAGTTTTTATCAGCAGCTTTGGGGTTGAAACCAGATCTTCTCAATGGCATAAATCATGTCAGACTCCTAAATTTTTCCCATGTTTAGGCAATAATAAGGAGATGATGAAAAATTTTGTAAATTAGGGCCATTCAAAGTAATTCTGAGTGAATAAAGGTGTCAGCTGAGTCCTAGAAGCACAGACCAAAGCAGACCTAAAGATGATATTGGCTGCACAAATGAATTTGAACCTTAAGAATGATGCTGGGGGAAATGACGTCATTGATCTGATCATCAGACTTACACAGGGGAGGAAAGTGAGTAAGAGAAGGGATGTGATTTCTACCTGGTTTTGTAGCAGCAGTGTGTACTGGAGTACTATGCCTTAACCTGATAACTCTGTTTTTAAAGGGTTGTTGAAAAATGGCACAAGAAGCAGAGAAAAAACGTAGAAAAAACCCAAAACCAATAGGGCAGCAAGAAAATATCTCACAATTAAATAAGCAAGTATTGGAAAATTTGGCTTGTGTAAGTTACTAGGTAAGGAGAAAGGGCTGCTTTTTTGGAAGCATGAAGAAAACACCAAGAGAAGTTGTGCAGAATACAAAAACTATCAGTTAACATGAGATAAGCTGAGGGTTGAGGCAAGATCTGCTGGTCTCTGCAGAGGCAGACTGATTAGATTGCTGAAACAAGTCACCAAGAGGAGTGGTGGCTGCTCAGTCTCCTGCTGTTTCCAGCCGTGGCTGGAGGCTTTTCAAGATAGTCTTTTAGCATGGTCTAATTGCAGGCAACTGGGTGATATTCTGTGATTTACAATTCACAGGATATAAGAAAGGTGGTCTTAAATCCTGTAAAAATGGCCCTGCACTGAACAGGTAATGCTTAAGGCACATCTATATATTACTGTTCAGAGATTTCAGAGCCCACTTCACTCATATATGTAGGCACACCTTGGTTTTTAGCAAAGGATTATGAAGCAGGAAATATGAGTTTTCTCTATTCTTTTTGACCCATTTTTTTTTTTCATTTATTGATAGAAATCAAACATGTCAAACCTGGCTGCTAGCTCAGACTCCCATATATGTATCTGTCATTGCATATCCATCAATGAGTCATTTCCAGCACGTAGCAAACATCCTCATGGAAAAAACCAAACCAATCCAAACCCTGAAACCATTCTGTTCCATGGAAGGGTGACTTCTGCAGATTCCCACAGAAGTCAGTGAGTAGTTCTGAGATCAAACAGTGCACATCTCTGCAGGTGACCAAACCGAAACAGGTTCCCTGTGGGGTCAAACTTTGAGCCACCTGGACTAGTGGAAGACGTCCCTGCCCACAGCAGAGGGGTTGGAACTTGAGGATCTTTGAGGTTCCTTCCAAGCCATTCTATGATTCTATGACTGTGATTTCATGGACAACCAAGCAGTGATGTGGGGTTGAGGGGATGGTTCACCTTCAGAGGTACACATCTGTGTGTGGGTGGATAAACTAACCCATGAACTGGCTCAACTGGCTGTGACTGCAGAGCAAACAGCTCAGGTGTGCCTCCTACCATGGAACTTATGAATACACTTTTATTTGTCCTTTAGATCTTCCCTGTGGCTGAGGATTTGATATGAGTACCATACAGGGCCAAACTGAATGCGTTGCTCTAGCCTGTGTTGCAATTTCTCTTATTTCATATGGTAAAGGAAAATAAATGTCTCTGCCACTTTAGGATACAGCCAAGCAAATGACTTCAACACATGAATAAACTGTACACAAAGAACTTCATTCCACAGAAACTTTGACCAAACTGGGGGAAGATGTGTTTATATCTCTACCACTATAAAACTGTCTCAGATGAAAAATCATTTTAAAAAATTGAGCATTCTGCCTTGATGCAGCTCTACCTGTCACTTGCTTTCTTTCCCTTTTTTACTCTCATCTGATGCTGGAATTAAGGAACAGCTCCCAAAATTCTGGCCAACTGCACATGATAGTACGATGATGTAATATAATTTCCTCTCCATGGTCCACATGTGCTAAGACAGAGACTATGTAGATATGCTGTATTTATAAGATAATGACAATATTTCCTAAAGCAGTGCAATTTTTTACTGCTTGTGCTGGGTTCCAAGTCATTACCACATCTTTCAAACTGTATTTCCTTAACCTCATGATTAGTAGGTTGAGTGCAAGGAAATGCTGCAAGGAATTGCTAAAGATGAGGGTTGTTTATACAAAAGGTCCAATCTTTTTTTTCAGTTTACAAGAAGAGAATGTGGCAGTCCCATAATCTGGAGTTGACTTCAGATGAAAATGTGCAGAATTTTAGGGCTATTCAACTCTGCTACATGTACTCAAGCTCACTGGAAAGGCAGCTCTCAACAGGGCACTGCTGTCTGCCAGGACAGCTGGAGGAAGGCTTGGCCTGGATCCCAAATGCAGGGTCACAATCTTCCATGCAGTGACAAGTCTATGTCCAGGTTGTCCAGGTTCAAGTTCCAGGGGCTACTGGAAGAAGAAAGTTCTGCTGCTGTGTCCAGTGCTGGTTCCTGTCAGTTGCCCTACAGCAGGTAGGAAAACTGCACAGCAAACAAAAAGAATAGGCTGAACATTTGGTGTGCAAACCTCTTCTGAGAGCTCAGCCATTCTGCATGGGCAGGCACAAAGCTGTCTCCAGACACATATTGTATAAACACTGTCATTTCATAAGAAGGTGTAAGCAAACATCAGCAGCTGTAACCTGCCTCTAACCTTGAGCCCACCTCAGTGGGAAAAGTTGGACTGTGTGATCTAAATCCCTTTGAGCATTATGTCTATGGTTTTAAGAGTTGTGCCTTTCATACAACAGAAACTACTCTCTAAATGCTGGATTCTCCAGGGAGCTCCAACTCCTTTATGCTGCTTTGGGGAAGTAGAGCAATTAACTGCTTTAGCTTGCTTTAGAGCTGCTTTGTGTCCCTGGGGCACTGCAAAGGGCTTTGATGCATTTACTCCTGCAAAGCCCAGGGCATGCTAATGGTAGGTGTAAGAATAGACATTCTCACCTGGGGCAAGGCAACAGAAACAATTATGTCCAAGAACCTTCCAGAGACCTCAAGCACACTGAAGGGCACTGAGCTTAGCTGAGGAAGCAGGAATATACATTTTATAGAGTTTTCCAAATAATTTGCCAAAAGTCTCACTTCTAGCTAAGAATTGGTACAGAAAATGCTGCTGGATGTGCAAGAACTAGCACGTGTGTGGTTTAAGGGATAAACTGTGGAAAAAACTATATCATCAGGAGCTAGATTTGGGATTTATATACCCATTACAACCCCTTGTTCCATGCTGTAATAATATTTGATTATCCATCCAGCCTGCAGCCCAAGATCATGAAAAGTTCATGCATAAGAAACATCTGTTTTATCATTCATGACAATAATTCAAACAGCAGATAATTTGCTCCAGCACTTTCTTCACCGCACTCTTCCACAGGAACGCACAGTGGAAACAGCTATCCCTCAGCAAGTACTTGCAGCTCCCAGGGGAGATGACACAAAAAATGCCAAGTTTGGGCTTGTTGGTGAGGATATGTTCCTGTTCTGACTTCTTCTAGAGCAAAAGAGCAAATTTTAAGAAAACGTGGGAGATGATTCATGCACATGGATGTGAGTTTGAGACCATTGAATATCCCATTGCTCTTCAAGATCCCTATGCCTCATTTTCCAAGGAGAGCATAAAAAAGAGACATCTGTAATTGAATACAGAGGGTTGACACATTCTGCCATTTGATGGCACAACTCTTTGTTAGGCACCTGCTCCTCAATCCAGTGCAATACTGAGGTTTCTCTTTGCTCACAGAAGGGATGATCCTAGAATATTCTTAGCAATCTCATCCTGGTGGAAATGATTTGGTAGAGGATCCTGGTTTCCCCCAGTATCCAGCTTGGAGGTGAATCACAGACTACACTGGTATGGTCTGTCAATTCCAGGGATCAGGCAAATTCTTTATGGGGACATGTGAGAAGTGGAAACTAGGTCAGTTTAGATGCCTATAAAAGAATTGCTGGAGCATGTAGGTACAAAATCATAAAGGGCTAAAGCACAAAACAAAACACAATTAGCAAGGGATATGAAAGATAGCAAAGAGCTTCTAATTAATATTTCAGCAGAAGGAGGAAGATGAAGGAAGAAGATGGTCCTTCATTTAGTGAGGAAGAAAAGCTGATAATGCCTGGAGGGCTGAAGTGGTTAATGCCTTTCATCTTTCAGCCATCACTAAAACTGCAATGAGCCTATAGCTAACATGTGAGTGGGGAGGAGCAATTCAACTGACAGCAGGCACAGGCCAAGGGATTTCATTAAAAATACTGATTTTTTTTTTAATTTTTTTTTTTGTTCAAATTGCAAAACTGGCTAGTCACTTTCTTGAAGGATATGTGAGACCTAGGAGGGAGAGAAAAGGTCAGATATAGGTCTGATATTCTGAAGGAAAGGGAAGAGCTAGGGAATTATCAACCCGTCTGCATACTGTCAACACCTAGGGAAAAAAAAAAAAAAAAACACCAAAAAAACCCCACTGAAACAAGTGGAACAGACCATTTGGAACACTCTTAAAATCAAATCATGATTTAAAGAACACCAGACTTGACAGATGTTGAAGGTATGGGAGATGGAGTATGTACTGTGGGAGAGGATGAAGTTTCTGTGGTGTGATTTCACTCTGACTGTAGGAAGGCCTTTGCCACTATTTCACATGAAGTTTGCTCAGGTGAATTGGGAACCTAACCCAGATTCTATCCTGTAGTGTGGATGGCTATCTAGCAGGAGAATTATCTTCAGCAGGGGTTATCTGTGCTGCCCTCTTGTCCTGGAGGAAAAGCAGGAGTGGGGCTTTGGAATGTAGCCTGGGGGCTTTCAAAATCTTTCTGCCTTGAACAGCAGTGCATAGGGGCAACATCAGCTGATGGTGATTTCTAGATTTGAAAATAAAAGATCCCATGGAGATCCTATGAAATAATTACTTCATAAAGGTATTCAGGACAACAGCAGGCATGGAATTGCCTCAGGCTCCTCAGCTGTATTAACCACACTGACAGTTATTTTCTCCAAGGATTCATATTTATCATATGAAATCCAGCACAGGGGAAGTACAGAGATGGGGAGAATTAAAGCCCTGCAGGTTACTCTTCCTGTCAGGGCATATCTGAGGATGGCTGATGGTGCTGAGATTTTGTTGCTTTTGACCACCACTTTACCCCAGCAGATTTAAGTGGTGTTGCAGACATCCTCCCTCTTCCACTGCAGTGGTGACCAGACTGGCTCTCCCAGATGTGAACACCAGGGTTGTGGCTGAGCAGCTGAGGCCTGTTTTGGCTTGGCAATCATTGATCTCAGAGGGAGCAACCCCTACCATGGGAATAGGTGCCTTCCTGCAGAAATTGTCTAGGTCATGAAGAAGGAAGTGGGAAATGAACTCTAGGAAAAATAAAGAGTGGTTCTTTGTCTAGTCCCAGGGCTAGGTCTGTTGGGGCACATCAAAGGAAAAGACAGAAGGCTGCAATGGATATATGCATGTCATCTTTAAATTCATTAAATTCTGCAATGAAGATCAAAGAAAAGGATTTTTTTTTTCCAGAGTGCCCAAGAAGCAGTGGATCTACACTGCAGCAAGAGAAATTTCAGGTAGAGGTTGGGCTTAACTCTCTGAGGAGAGGAAATGCTTGAAACAGATCCCTTCAGAGAAAGTAGAGGGAAGGAGCTGTGCTCTCCACAGACAAGGTTAGACAAGCATCTGTCAGTAAGAGTTTAACTAATGCAGGCTTTGCCTTGGGGCAAGGGAGACAAGAGAGGAATCCTTTAGTCTCTTCCAGCCCTGACTGTGAACTTGGATGTATTCTCCCGCCTCCATCTCCCTCGCATTTTTCCTCTTCATCTCTGGATGAAGCAATCTGGAGTCCAGGGGCAGGAGAGAGGTTGTGATGGCTCCCAGCTGAGGAGGATCCTTGCCAGGAGCTGGCTCCATCACTGGTACCCTGACGGAAGCCAGGCCTCTCCATCACCCATGTGGGCACTTTCCCTGGGCACATTTCAAGAACCCTGACCAATCACATTGTGAATAAGTAATGCCAAGAGGTTTTTAACACATGAAAGCTCTCCTAACTTGGCCACCTTACATGTAATCTCAGCAACTGCTTTAAGCCTTGAATTGATCACATATTTTTCTTCCTGAGTAGCCTTTGGGAGGTGACAGAAGATGAAGACACAGTCTTCACTGTGCAAAGAAAAGGGTGGTTTTCCTGGGGGAAAACACACAAACAAACAAACAAACACACACACACCAGACAACTGGCTGGCTGGCCACAATTTTTACTCAATATGAGAACTACAGGCTTTTCCCTCTCTGTATTTTTCTTATGCTTAAACCCAGGTATAACTAATGCAGCCTAAGAAGCACAGTGTTGTGGATCCCCTCTGAGGTCTCACATAGTGTCCCAAAATACATCTTCCTTGCCCAAATTTCTTTTTGGAAGCCTGTCTTGGCTGAACATGTGCAGCCCAGCCATTCCTCAGGGACTCAAACACTTCAGGTGAGATTAAAGGGAGACGGACCAAAGCCATATTAAAGGGAAAGAAGTACTGCCAGAATCCAGGAAACCCTTTTTTCACTTGATGAAGAAGAAAAACATTTGCTGGATCAAGGTAGACATCAACTGCATCAACCTTTTCCCTGAGCATGTGCGAGTCAGAGCTTTGATCCTTTTCCTTCAGGTTGAATACAAGTCTATATCATGTTCTGCTCCAAAAGGGTGACAGAAGAAGAGGAAGGAAAAATTAGTCCAGAGGGAAACAGTGATCACTCTGTGTCATGCCCTCAGACCAGGAGAAGGTGGAATGTTTTATCACACTAAGCAGGAATGGAAAAAAGTAGAACTGATCACAAAGATCAGAGCTTAGGGCAGTGATTCTGCTCTGGCACTCCAGGTGTGACACATCACCTCCTGTGCCCTGGTTCCCTTCCTTGTATTGGGATTGTTGTGTTGGCAACAGTGTCCAAATGAAGTCAGAAAACAAAGTCACAATGCTCCCAACTTTGTAAAATTGACATTGAATGCTAGCAGATATTATGGTGAATGTCTTCCAGGGCATGGAAAAGTATTCATTGTGATATTATTAAATGCTTCAAATACAATTATCAATGTCAATAAAAATGTGTATATTCTGAATGTGCTCATTTTAGACCTCCTGCTGAGAAGAGGTCTAAAAGAGCTCATACCATCAGCCCCTCAATTTATTCATCTTCTTGAGACAAAACCACTCAATATCTACTGGAGTGACTGTATCTTTGCACTTTGAAATCATCCAGGCAGGAATTTGGAATGTACTTAATATTTTTCTTCCTGAGATGGTAGTGTGAAAATGGATACCTTTGTTTTCAAGTCTTTCTTTTTTATAACCAAGATCAAATTAAGAACAAATATTGGCATGGGGTGGGAGAAGAGGAAATGTAAAGTTCTACTTGCAAGAAATAAAAAATAAAAATATGAGAATTTGAGAGGCTATGGACCATGTGTGCCTAAAGTTGCAGTATTTCTGTGAGAATTATATCAACAAAAGCCATTTTCCCCACAGATTTGTGTCTGGTGGCTGACTGCAAACTCCAGCTGAAGCTGTTTTCCTGCAGTCTGACAGGTCTCAGCTGTGTGGCTCCTCTGGCTCTAATAGTGTGTGAATAAACACCTCACTTTTCCCAAAAGTGATACTCCAGTGGCCTCTCTTATCTTCCTCGTTGCCTCTTTTCACAAAGTGCAGGAATAGCATCATCAGTGAGATATACCCATCTTTCTGACAAAATTTGGCTTGGTTTTGCCCAAAAGGCTCAAAAATTATTGCAAAGGCACACAGACAGACAGACATGAACACGTACAAAGTGATTGCATAAGCTCCATTTCCCCAGGAAACACAGACTGAAAGCAGCTCTGTTGAAGAGGAAACGTTTACTAACTAAATACCACAGGAAACTTTGAATAAAATGTTACCAGAGTTAAAATGCAGAATTTGGATACTTAGGCCATGGAGGAAAAATATTTGGTTCTCAAATATTTCATGTTTCAAACTGGTTTGATCTCTTAGGAATTTATTCATAACTTTTCTAAACATCTCACAAGGTTTCATTATTATTTTCTTTAATAAGAAAATAGTATGATTTGTCTGCATTTATTAAAAAAATATTTTAAAAACAACACTTGGGCTAGAAGAGCAGACCTACTTTCCAACAAAAAACCAAGGCCATCTCAGACAGGAGGAGATGGTTCTGTTTCATAGACTTCATTTGCTTCTTGTACATTTAAGGCAATTTCATGGGCTTGTTTGGTTGGGTTTTTTCCCAATCAAATATAAGTGTAATCTAACCCAGACTTGGAAATTCACAGACATACCTACTGTGCTGGGAAGCCTCAGTGTGTGACTGAAAAGCTCAAATCTGGGTCCAGTCTTCCCTAGAACAGAATTTTCAGGAGAACAGAGGAGATTTCCCTCCTCATGTAGCCAACTCCATCCCAGAGACTGCAGAATATTGCAGCACTAGTAGAATTTAAAAAGGGTCAGATTAATGTATAACTTTGTGGTTCTGTGGTCACTGGTCTAGAGAATAGAGCTGTCAGCATGTAGATATTATCTGCAGTGGGTGACATCATTTTTTGGAGCATGTAATGAAATTACTTGTCCAGGAGACCATGATATGAAGCTGAGAAACCTATCAAGGGAGAAAACTGTGCCATTTAAGGAATATGTGCAATATTTGTTAGGATTCTTCATCCTTTCATAGTTTGTTAGCCAATATATTTTGCTCTCTTTTAATGGACATCAAGAAAAACATCTACAGGAGGCAAGCCCAAAGATAATTTCCTCCCCTGTACTTCCTGCATTTGTTCAAACAGTTGAACTAATATTTATGAATAATGCATTGCACCCATGAATGCCACAAATCAATGCAACTCTGAGTACTTCATACTTAAACCAGCTGAGGCTCAGACTCAATATGTATTATTAAGCCAGCTTCTTTTAATGGTTAGTAAATATTATGTAAATATTTATTTCCAGAAGACTACTTTTCTACAGCAATGAATTATTAAGAGTTTGTTCATATTTCTGACAGTTTCCTCATTCTTTATGGCCAGTTCATTTTGGTCATTAATTATTTTTAGAGCTTAATATCTTACTTGTGTGAGGGCTTTGTGTTTCATTTTTGTTAATTATTAATTTTTATTCAAAGTTCCATTTGAAAGCTTTAGTTAAGCAATTGGTGGGAGTTTGAGTGCAGATATTAGAACAGGCAACTACTCAGGAAAAACACTGGATACCCTAGGGTACTGTTGTTTTTCTAACAAATGTCTGGTAGTGGTTCAAAACCATCAGAGTATGTATTTTGCCCACATAAATGTCCATCAGGAAATGATGAGAATTTAAGAATGGATGAACACAGCAGTGAGGCCATTGCTATTGAGAGCAATGAAGAAAATACAATGTTGCTGTCATCAGTAACTGAAAATCTAATGTAACACAGATTTGAAAATCGATATAAAGTTCTATAAACTTTTATATGGGAAACTACAGAAAACAGTATTTTAATGTTTCTTTGCTACTGTCATTGGTACCTGTACATTTTTGCTCTCAGTGGAACAGCTCAGATGCTGTCAGCCAGATTAGTACTGCTGAAATCAAAGGAGTCACACAGATTGACACCAGCTGAAGACCTGTCCTAATAAATCTGACTTTATTTATGGGGAATGAAACCACAGTTATGTCTCCTCAAAGGCAACAGTCCTGCTCAAATGGTGGGAATAAATTGTTTTGGCTGCATGAATGAATTAAATATTGAATGTTCCATTTTTCAGACTTGGCTGCTGCCTCACCTAAATCAGTGGGGCTGATTTACACCAGCTCTTTGGAGAAATGACCAGTTGGTCCTGGAGTGCTGACAGTCAGGCTGGTTTACCTGGACCAGCTGATTTTCTGTTCAACAGCTGGGTGTATGATCAGCCTCACAAAAATTCTGGCATAAGGGGTTCAAGCCACACAGCATGGTGCATACATTCTCAGTAATGGAAACCTGGGCTGAGTAACATTCCAAGGTAAATCCCTTCATCTGGCATTTTCTAAAGGACTGAGGGAATTCAGTGCTGGATTTACCACCTTAGCTCCTGGTACCTTCTGCATCACTGTATCGGGGGGACACAAAGCTGAACAGAAGCAAAGGAGCATTTGGTCTCTATCCACAGTGTGATTCCTGTCCATCTTCTTCCTTGGAAAGGCTCTAGACAGCAAAAGAGTGAGTCTTCCTGTAGTATTGCAGCTTCTTTCACTCAGGTGTCAGGTCTCATCTGCAAAGGCCAGCAGCTCTGAAAATGAGATATTCACCTGTGCTGAAGGGGGGCTGGCTGAGTGTTCAGATGCTTGATGTGATCGAGAGTCAGAAGAAAAAGATGTTTTCATACTCTTGTTTGTAAAGCTTCTTTGACATTTCAAAGGCCCAGGCTGCTGTAACTCTCCTTCCTATCACTAAGTAGTGTCAGTAACAAGAATAATTGATGGTGCAGTTTGACTTCTCCACCTCCCTTTCCATTCCAGTATGTGCTTCCTGAATCCCAGCCTTTCTGCTGATTGAAAGGGACATCACCTTCATCATGGATAAAAGCAGAAGAAAAACCACCCTGATAAGAAACTAACACAACTAGTGGTTTGGCTCATTTAAAAGATTCAGGGCTCAGCCTTTTCCTTTTATGAGTCAGGAAAGTCCAAGGTGTTCTTTTTTTTTTTTTTTTTCCTTGGACTTGTAGGTAGACTCTGATCTCACTTATTTACAAAGGAAATCAGCCACAGGCAAGGAGCCATTCCAGCCATGCATTTGCAAGAGAAAACAGCACCCATCCTCCCTGAGCTCTCTTTCTGTTCTTTGTAGCCCCTGTACTCTTTGGCTGGCTGCAGCCTTCAGTAGAAGTGTCAGACAAATCAAACAGCATAAAATAAATCAATCTATTTTCCAGTTTATTTGTTCCAAGAAGACTATAGAAGTGAACTCAAATTGACAAACCTGTTTATGTTGCCAAGAAGCATAAGGGATGTATATAGGAAGAAGTGATATTAAAGCATTAGCCTGACAGAATCAGAGCTGGCTTGAACTGGGACATGCTGCCTGTTCCCTGTGGATGGCTTCAGAGTGATGGATAGTGGCATCCACAGATATAATGGAAAGGTAAAGAGATAAAAGTCATAAAACTATTACATTCAGGTTCCCAAAAACCAATTTGACACTGGGAATAAAAAGCAACGTGGCTTTCTTGTTTTATTAAAGAGAAGAGTCAGCAGTGATTTATGGAACCTTTGCATATTTATGTGTTGGAAGAAGGTGCTGAATTCTCATCAGCCAAGCAGACATTGGCAGAAAGATGAAACCAGCAAACTCAGACTGAAATATGGCACAAATGTTTAATAGTGAATGTAACTGAACTCATCAAAACATGAAGTGGATTTTTCATCATTTGAAGATCTTAAATTGAAGTCTTTGAATTAGACAGAGAAGTGTCTTTAGAGCCTTCCTTCATTTACTGGGGTCAGTACAGGACTCCCCAGGATCAAGCCAGGGTGACACAGGGTTCAGTGATCTCTTTTAGCATTGTCATCCTTAGAGGGACCTGAGAGCTGATAGAAGCCCAGGTTTGGGCTGCTGCTATCAAAGAGTTGAACAAGAGCCAAAATGTCCCTGTCACTTGGGATTTAATGAAATAACATGACTCAGACACGCCTGTAGGTGTCCCAGTGTGCCATATCCACACAGGAATCACCATCAGAAAGGATCCTCAGGCACCTGGATGTCTCAGCACCCCTGCCCTGGGGCTGCAGGCCCCATCCTTGAGCCCTGTCTCACCCAAGCTAAGACAGTGTCTGGTTTGAGCTCGTAACAAACTCTCACAAGCCACCTGAGGTGGGCTGTGGAGATTCCAACAGCCAGATGCCCACACCTCAGTGACTTCATCCTTGCTGACACATTTGACCACAGCATTTGCTAAGGAATTCACTGAGGCAATGAAATATGCAGAGGAAATTGTCAAAGAGAGGGAGATAACCAAATGTTCTTTGGGAAAAATTCCAAACCAACACAATGCCATTTTTATGTTGTTTCTAAAGTGCTCTTTCCCTTGATGTTGTAGTCTGATACCACAGGAACTTTGAACTCTTGTCCCTCCTTCATTTGGAAAGTCATTTTTGCTAGACCTGCTATCATGGCTCCTTCATCTCCAATCCAGCAATTACAATTTGTATGAAATATTATCTATCAGATTTACATCTGAACCTTTTACCCTATGCTAACCCAAGTAGTTTTTTTTTTTTTTTTTTTTTTTTTTTAAAAAAAAAAAAAAAAAAGCTGTTTCATCCAGGTCAGGGGAATTGAACTCTCAAAATGCTACATTCACTTCATGAAGTATTAGAGGTTTGGACCCCAAAGTCTGGCACTCAGTAATACCCACATGCAGATGAGCACTACCTGGGTGACACCAAGATAGCAGGGTTTGTTCTACATTCACCAGCAGAATATCAACAGCGGACAAGGAAGGATATTCTGTTGACAGCGGGGTGAGACAGAAATATTGAAATAGAAAAAGCTGGAATGAACAAACAGAGGAGGAAGTGAGGAAGAAGGGGGAGGATATAGAGAAGGGAGAGTAGACACAGTTCTGGAGCAGCCTGACAGAAAACACAGTCCTGAGCCTTGTCTTTAGGGTTGTGAGTCCTGGGAAGGGGCTGTGGTAGGGGTGAAGATGCTTGAGGAGAAAGACAACACATGGAACTTCCTTCAGTTTACATTTAATTCTGTTTGAATCATCTCCCAGAGAAGCTGTCTGTCCAGACTGTCACACAAACAAACTGATCTTTTGGAGCTGCCTGATCCAGCTGGTGTGAAACCATAAAGCTGCCTGTGTCACCCAGCATGAAGGGATGGAGTTGCTGTTTGAAGTTACTGGAGCAGATTTCTTACCCTCCACACCCCACCCAGTGTCAGCCCCAGCCTTGAGCATTCAGCTGTGCCAGGTCTGTGGAGCAAACCCCACACAGCACCAGACACCCAGGAGGGCTGGGAGGGAATTATAGAATAGTTTGGGTAGGAAAGGACTTTAAAGATCACCTGGTTCCAACCCCTTCTGTGGGCAGGGACATCTTCCACTAGATCAGGTTGCTCAGAGCCCTACCCAAGACAGAGCTCCTGGTCTTGAACACTTCCAGGGACAAGGAATTCACTGTTTCTCAGGAGAACTTGTTCCAGTATCTCACAATTCTCAAAGGGAAGGATTTCCTCCTAATACTTAATCTAAATCTAGCCTCTTTCAGCATAAAGGTATTTCTTCTTGCCCAGTCACTACATGAAGGCCAAAGGACTCTCCCCTGCTCTCTTGGAGCCCCTTTATGGACTGGAAGGTGCTAAAAGGTCTTCTTGGTGCCTTCTCTTCTCCACGTTGAACAACTCCAATGTTCTCTGCCCTTCCTCACAGGAGAGGTACCCCACAGTTCCATGAACTTTTATGTTGGATGGCTGCTTAGGGTGAGGGGGTGGGAGTGGCTCCTCCCAACCCAAACTGGCCCTCCTTAGCTCCAGGTGGTGACCAAAGTTGAGCAGAAGTTAAGGAAACATCTCACTTCTAGTCTGGCCATCAGAGTGCTTCACCCACCCATCACTGCCCAGCCTGTCACATCAAGAAGAAAAGTTTGCCTGCTTTTAAATTTACCTTGACACTTACTTTAGCCCATGAATAAACTCTTACATTTAAGACCTGTAAAGCTGTTTAATAGTGTTTTCCTTCCCTTTGCTAACACTCATTTTCCTTAAAATATTCTATTTCAGTTTAAGGATGAAAGAGACTTTGAATTCTTTCAAATTCAGATTTAGAATGGTTGGGGTAAAACTTATACCTGTGCCTAAGTAAAAGGAGAAAAATACATCAGGCATTTCTCAGTTAAAATCAGGGCATACATTAGCAGGGATACAGGTGATCAGAGAATTTGGGGTGAAGTTTGAGTTCATGGGGTTTGCACTCCCATGTACCTGGACAATATTTGTCATTCCCACTGTTGGCACAGGATAGAAATGTAACTGGGCCCAGGGCTGAAATCATGTGAGGGATGTGCAGCATGGCAGGGGATCCTGAGATCCAGGGTTGCTCTGTAAGGAAGGCAGTCCCAGAGGAGTCGTCAGACTGCTCCCCACAGGGTATGCAGGGCAAATGTCCTTTTGCTCTTCGAATGAAGTCACTCTTTTTAAAAATCAAACAAACCTAACATCTGTGAATAATTGTATACGTGTCATGTCATTGATTGCAACCAGTAGAGCCAGATCAAACGTTTCTTGCTGTGCTAGCTACATCGCAAGAGTCTGAACGCCTTCAGCAACAGGAGGGATGAGCTCGGAGCCTTTCGGAGCTGCGCTAAAATCGCAGCGTGTTGGACCCCGTCGCTGCCGCTTTCCCTTTAAGAGCCCTTTGGCTCACGGCGATGCACTGAAATGCAGGAGGTGGGACAACACCACACACAAAAATGAAGAAGTGAAGGCAGGAAAAGTTTCTCCAGAGGAAAAATGAAGGGCTTGTCCTTCACCGTGACGTCAGATCTGTCTTTAATAAAATCCCCAAAGAGCCAAGAGAAAAAAGCAGAGTGCCTAGGCTAGGTTGCCAGTTCAGGATTGCTCTGCATTCCTCAAAGCGGTGTTTTTGTTCAAAACGGCTCTAAATCTGGGTTCAATCAAATGTATTTAATCCCGGCTTCCAGGGATGAGGTGGCTTTTGCCCTGGATTCTAGCAGCAAGCAGCATTTTGCAGGTGAGTTTGGAAACTGCCGGGAGACCTGTCTTCTGCAAACACACTTGGGTTTAACGCAGGGTGGGCTGGGAGAGCCGAGTGCGGTGCGTGCGGGAAGGTGGGCACTGAAAGGATTTGGGGAGTAGGGAGAGCAGAAAGGGAAAGGTGAGGAGAGGAGAGGAGAGGAGAGGAGAGGAGAGGAGAGGAGAGGAGAGGATGCAGAAGTGTCTCAGAGTTGAGTTCTCAGCATCCAGGTGGATCAGCACAGAAAACTGTAGGGGTTTATTTCTTTGTATTGTTACTCTTTGTGCCAGGGAGCAAAAGGAGGATGCGGAGATCCCCCACTGCTCCTGAAGCAGCGCGGCTGAGGCTGTCAGGGGACCGGTGTGGAGGGGAAAGGGCAGGTTCCCGACGGGAGGCGGTGCCCGGAGTGCCGGGACCGAGGCAGCCCCGGTGCCGGTGCCGGGACGGGCGAAGCTGTGGCGAGAACGGGACCGGGTCCGGGTCCCGGAGGTGCCGCCGGCCGCTCCCGCAGGTGGAGCCGCTCCCGCCGCTGCCCCGGGGCCGGGGAGGGAGGAGGCTTTGATCCCCCTCCCGATCTCCTGGAGCTGCTGATCCACGCACAGCAGCAGCCGCTTTCCTCCCCGTCCTCTTTGGAAAAACCGGCCCGGGGAAGCCGCTTACTCCCTAAAGGTGCCGGAGTTTTGCTTTGCTTTTCCCGGTGCGTGCCCGCGGCTTGGGTGGAATTCCCGGGCGAGAGGGCTGGATTGGGAGCAGCCGTGGGAAGCGGTGAGGTCCGGGGGATGGAGCAGCGCCCGGCCCCTGTCCCCATCCCCGCTGCTCTCGGGGCTCAGGGAGCCTTGCGGACCCTGGGGGTGAGTGGGATGTTAGAGACCCGTTTGGGCCACCCAGCTTGAGGTGGGGTGTTCCCGGAGCCAGACACGTGTAAGCTGTGTCCGAGCGTCGCTGTGCTCGGAGCGGGGGGACATCAACCGCTCTGCACAGGGGATTCTGCGTGGCAGGGCTGCTGGCACCAGGGGCTGGCTCGTGTTCTGTGGGACACGGCGGCGCTTTAAAGCAGGAAAGCAGCAGGCGTGGTGCGGCACTCCAGGCACACCTGTGTGACAGCAGATGGCTCCGAGAAAAGTCCTGCGTGGATGCTGGTAACAGTGCTTCTTCTGTGAAATAAAACACACCACGAAACTGACAACAAACAAACTGCACCTCTTGCACTCCTGTGGGAAGCTGGTTCTTACCACAGCTGATTTTTGTTCAGTGAGGAAAAATTCAGAGGGAGTGACCCCCACTCCCCAAACTGTCACTAGAAGAGATCTGTGTGAGCCCTGTAAATTGTGCAGTGGTTGTCCTGGGTTCCCTTGGTATCAAAGATTTTTGTGAAAATCCTCCTGTGGCATGAAAATCTGTGTGAGTGCATAGAGGCACATGCACTTGCTGAGGGGGAAGGCAAGTGAGTGCAATCCAGATATTGCTAGCAGCATGTTTGGTCTGAAGAGTATCTAAAAAGAGTTCAAAAGAGTAGAAAAGTAGCCTAAAAAAAATCTCCTGGGTCTCAGCAATTCCAGCTCAGGCTCTCCATTGAGCAGATCAGGTGAAGCTGCCCTTGGAGCATTCAGGGACACTGTGACCTCCTGGACACACCCGTGGGGTTGGAACTTGGAAGGCTGTGCTTAGAAACCACTGAGTGGGGATAATTTCTCCCCAGTAATGAACTGGCTTTCTCTGGTCCCTCTCCATGCCTGAACTGGGATGTGATGGGGGATCGGTAGGCTGATGAAAAGCAGGTTTCTGTTTGTCATATACAAGGGAATGGGGAAACAGGGATGAAAAAAGTGTACAGCACGGATCAGTGAGGGGGTGGGAAGAGCATCTGGGAGGGAGTGTTAGCCTATGTAGTGTTTAAAGGACTTTTGGGAGCAGAGAAGGTTAGTTTGGTCTGATTAAGGGCACTGTATGAAGAAACAAGGAATATTGTAATTATTTTGGGATATTGTGAATATTTAGCTGGCATGGCCACCCTGCTCATGAGATGTTTTAGTTAAGTCATGAGAGTCATAACAGATGAGTCCTGGTAAAGCTCTGACACTGCCCCACCTCATCATCCATGGTTTTTGTCTTTGCTGGCATAATCACAACAGTAATAAAGACTTTTCTGTCTCTGCAGAGACATCCATGGAGTGGTAGCACCAGGCAGGTCACTGTGCGCATTGTGCAAAGCTCTGAGGTCTCCCTGGAGCCTTGTCACTCCTCACATGTAGGAAAAACTATGCACAGAAAAAGATCTTCCACCAGGAAAGAAGAGAGTCGACCCTCTGGGTTAGATATAGTATTGTTCCAGGGAGAAAGGCAGAGGAGATAATACAGGAAGGTCAGGCAGGTCTCAAAGAAGGCAGTTTTCAGGTTCTGCATCCCCTAGTACTGTTTGAAACTACAAGCAGTTATTGAGATCTTAAAGAGCTTTATAACAGGGGTTTTTATTAGGGCAAAACTGCACAGGTAATGGGCTTGTGAAGAATAAAATAACAGAACATAGCTGGAATTTTAGGAATAAGTTTTGAAAAATTCTTGAAATACTTTTTTTAACATAGATATAAGGACAAAGACCATGGGATCCTAAGTCTCTTCAACCAGGCTGAGATTCCTCAGTGCCTGAGTCATTTTTTCAGCAAGGACTTTAAAACTGGATGGGTTGGCTCCTTTCAGTGTTGCACATTAAGGAGTCAGAGCCAGCATCATCAGTCTCTAGTACTGATGACTCAGAAGTGTGAGACCACTTATTCAGAAAGGACAAAATGTCCTAAGCCAGGGTGATGATTAAAGAAACTATTCTGCACTTTGTAGAAAATTAATAAGGGAGCAACCAAGTTGTTCTTCATCACATCTACTAGTAGGCAGGTATTGATTTATCTGACGTGGTGGCAGTCATGGTACACAAACACAAAGCTCTTGGCTTTGATGGATGGGAAGGAGGAGAGAGATACTCAAAGATGGTTTTATTTGGCACCATCTCCTTTGTGGACACCTATTTCACTACATAGTAACTGATAATGACCCAGGCTCAGGGCTGCATCAGGCTGTGTGTTAAGAACCACAATGTGTTCTTTTTCCTTCTTTTATGAAATTTATTTTAGAGATATAAAGCCAAGAATTTAATCTTTAAAATATTTGGATTTGGTTGCAGGAAAAGTTTATTACATTTCTTTGGGCCCTTCCAGGAAAAAAACATATTTTGACCAAACATAAACAAAAAACCCGAACAAAGCAAAACAAAAACACACACACAAAAGTTACACCTTTCTTCTTCACTGCAGAAATCCCATGGCTCTCCAGAAAGGGTGAGCTGAGGCTTACCTCTTAAGTGCTTCTTAACAGAAGGCTCCTGGTTTGCACCATGGCTAATGATGCACGGATTATCTCAGGCAGCACAGGTTCAAAGTTGCTGTGTCTTGTCCTTCTAACCTTCCCACTATTCCCTCTTGCTTGACAACATCTGGTTACCAGAGATAGACTGGATACACTTCTCTGTAGATGGGCTTTTACCCTACACTTCCATAAATTGTAGATGACAATTAAAATTGCTCTGGTTATAGCAGCTGAAGATTCAGCTATGAAAATTGACATCCTGAGGCTTCAAGCTGGCAGACACAGCTCCCATGGGTATGGCTGCATTGTGCACAGGGCCTTCCCAAAGCTGATCTTCCATTTGGCAGTCCCCCCTCACACATCCACTTGCAGAATGAAATCATTGCTAAGGCAACATCCTGAAGGTAGCACTGAATGTTCTTCACATGGATCAGAGGCCCACACCCAAGTCTGTTTCTGATGAAGATACTTCCTAAGTACACACGCACACACACACATACAGACACAGACACACACAGAGTTTCTGTGAGAGAAGCAGGGCCTGATGCATTTTCTTTCATAATTTCTCCTATAAGTGTCTGAGTTTGCTTTGGTAGGCTGAAGCACTGCCTTTTCCAGCATCAAGCACAACAGAGCAGTGGGCAGGGATTGGCTTCCTCATGCTCCTCACAGCTGTACCACTGCCTGTTTATGTCCCCTGGGGCAGCTCCTGTCCCCATTCCACATTGCAGCAATCCTGCCCTCAGGTGAGGCTTTTCCAGGAGAAAGCATTACTTAAAAGTGATAGCTACGGATTTTAGCAAAAGTGTGAGATTTATATGATGATTCTCTGTGTCTGTCCTTTCAAAGACTCATGCATGTTTAGTTAATCCTGCCTTCCCCAGGTGCTATGGTCAAAAATTTCAGAAGTCCTCTATACCCATATGGGACATTTGCCTTCTTTCTTCAGAAGCTCTGGGCTCCCATGTTAGGATGTTAAGAGTTGCTTTAGTACCTTGCCAGGGCTCTGCTTACTGAGAACTGCTCTTTTGGATGCCTCAGTGTCCCAGAGGGGTCTTGAGCATTCCTGTCTGGACAGCCCTGGCTCTCATGCAAGACTGGAATGGTAGCTGTTTCTAAACCCAAGAAATAATATCATGTGAACTTTGGCAGCTGTGGCCTGGCAAATGGTGGACATCCACAGCTTCAGCTGAAGATACATTTGAATATTAGACCTGACAGTGTCTCATGGTGTGGGCCAGAAAGCAGGGTGAGATTTTACTCAGTCTTTCAGGTTTGCCAGTAGGAGGTTTGGGCAGGTGTCCTGGATTAAGTTGCTCCTCCTTCTTCCCCCTTTGCTTTCCTGAGATATAGTTCAAGCATACTCATTCTTATGGTCCTTGCCTTAAAAGTACCATTTTTCCTTTCTGTTGAGTAGAAACATTGACTGGTAGTTGATAGGCTCAAAGAAGTTCTACCCATGTTCCCTTTCTGTGTTCTGATGCCCACCCAGTTGGATTGGTCTTCCAAAACCTGGTTTTCCCATCATTCCCTTTTCATGTGTTGTGCCACCCAAGGTTTGCTGCAGCTTGAGGTGAGTTGTCTTCAGCTTCCCATTGCTGCAGGTTGGCAGGAGATCACAGATCTGATTTTTACAGATGTGTTGCAGGGTCAACATCTCTGACTGATGCTTTAGGAGCTCGGTGCAGGTTTTCTCCAGTGATGCTCTGAGTTTCCTACCTATGGGTGAGGATCATGGGTTCTCCTACAGCCTGGTGGTCTCCAAGCTTGGGGATGTACCTCTGCTGGTGCTCTGTTATTTATTGCATCCATACTGAAACCTTATGTGTGTTCTGGCATCCTGGGTGAAGCTTCTGAAATCCTTTTTATCCCTTTTATCTTCTCATAGACTGCTGCTGGGCTTTGTAATCCTTGCATCTGGGCTAGGTGTGGGAAAGTAAAAAGGGAAAAAAAATACTTTTACCTCTTTGGGTGCCAACCACTGTCTCTGTCCCATAAGTAAATCTCCTCATTGTTGGGGAAGGAAAGGAGAACCTTTAGGCTGAAACAGCTGTGGAAGAAGATAACACTTAAGCCGAGCTTTGTGGCATAACTCGAATAATGAATTTCTAATACTTGGGTTGGTAATGCATTCCAGGACTGTGTGGTCATCTCAGTTCCTCTTCTCTTTCTCAATAGCTCCCACGTTGTTCTTCTGTTTTATTAGTCTGGGTCTGTCATTCCACTTAACCTATAAAGCAAACGAGAGATGAGCAAGCTGGAAGGCCAAGTTTCATGAAATCCAGGATGGTGTGCAATGAGCCCAAAAAGAAACCTGAGAGGTATTTGCAGAAATAATTGTGGGCTCATGCCCAGAGGGTTATGAGTCACCTGCACAGTTAAGTCTGTGCTGTCACAGAGCAATTCCAGCACCCCAAAAGGACCTTATCCTATGAGCTTGCCTTGCAAATTCACAGGATTTCCTAGGGAAAAAAAAAAAATCTCATGCTTGGTGATGGGAAGATGCAGCAAGAGCTCTTGGTCCAGCATTTTGTTGACACTTGGATGTACAGAACTCCCAGGGCTTATAGTGTTTGGCTGCTTTTATACCTTTTGCTTAGAGCTGAAACAAACTCCTCTTACTCATCTTAAAGTAAACTTGCCCTTTCCCTTCCAAACATATTGAAATAATCTCCAGTGAAAGGCTTTCAGATAGGATGGTAGGTTTTATTATTACATCTCTAACATGAAACTGTGTAGCTTGACTCCATTAGTATTTACATTGGATTCAGAAATATGTAAATATCATGTGTAGTCAAAGAATTATAGAATGGTTTGTGTTGGACAAGACTTTTAAAGGCCATACCTTTAAAAACAATCCTGCTGCAATGAGCAGGGGCATCTTCAACTCAACCAGGTTGCTCAGAGCTCTCCAACCTGACCTTCAGGGTTTTCAGGGATGGAGCATCCACCACCTTTCTGGGCATCTTTCAGTGCCAATGTTCAACTACCCTTCCAAAACTCTTTCCTATGTCTAATCCAAATTGACCCTCCTTCAGTTTAAAACCACTACCCCTTGCACCCTCGCAGTAGGGAACAGAACACAGTAAAGTCAGGAGTAGTAACCAACTTTGTAACTCTGTACAATACCTGACAGAAAATTAGCTATATGACACCAGGAACAGTGCAGCCCACACAGGCTTCACAGTTTTGACCAAAATTGCTCTGAATGACTCACATACTATCATTATTAAACACTTCTTTTTTATTTTCATTAAAAGGTAACAATAATTTATAGCTGCATAAACTGTTGCACTTTCCCTTTTCTAGAATTTGTAAATGCAACTTACACTTTAATTTCTGAGTGGCTTAAAAGTTTTTGATTCTTTCCATGCTTCACCAGTTTTCCACACAATGATCAGGCTTTTCTTTTGGTTGTTTTCTTACTGAAGTTTTTTGAGTTACAAGTGATAGCAGGATGGGTAGTGGGTTGTTTTTTTCTCTTGCTGAAGTTTCCTCTTCTCCAAACACATATCCTTGGCCTGTGAAAAGAAGAATATAATGGAAAAAATGGAGCATGGCTTTGCTGAAACACAGTTTGATGCCTTTTGGAGGCAACAGTAATCACCCAAACTAATGACTCTGGTGAACATGTTTTATCCATGTAGGGACCAGCCTTCTTGCACTGGGTGAACAATAATATACCAGGGTTCTGCAGAGGGACTGGGAACTTCCCCAGAAAGTGCCATGAGTATCCTATAGCATCTCTTGGCTGTGCTCTACGCCCCTGGGCCATTATCACTGCTGTGCCTGATGGGTCCTTGGCATTCTCATAGCTGTGGGTACATGAGGTCACTCTGTGTCTGAGGTTTTTGGACTTACAAATCCTCCTTTCTGTTTTTTTCAAGAGCACTGGTATATTCCTGGGTGAATGTGATGACCAAGCAGGCTATACCTCACATTTATGATCACCAGCTTGTACCAGCTGTGACAAAGGGAACTCTCTGTATCTGGGCTGATAAGGAGGCAAAGCACTGAAATCCATACGGGCAGAATTAAGTTCTCTGAACGGCTGGCACATGTTCCTGGCTGCCCCCAGGCTACCAGTTCCCTGAGTTTAGACTAACAGCTGGGTCATTTTAGCTGTTTAGCAAGGAAGGACCAAACCACAAAAACTGCAGCCAATGTTAAGAATCTGCAAGTGGATTACACTATAAAACTCTTTGGTTACATTTTAATGAGTGGGGGAAAAAAAAAGAGTGGAAAACAATAATTAGGAAAATATCCAGGTTTCATTAACTAGTTTGGCCATTCAGCAGGTGATTTATTGATAAGTACTGCTGGCAGTATTTCCTGCTGGATCTTGGATTTACAGGACTGGATCATACCCACAGCATCTGTGTGTGGGCTGATAAACATTGATGCAAGAGAATGAGGGCAAATTCATTTGGCTCCTTCCTGTGAGTTTTATTTCCACATTTGACCCTAGTAGTTAAATATAAAATGACATCCCTGCTACTTAATACTGCAGTTCATTTACAGAGACTGTGCACTATGAATTTTCACTGTTCTAGTAGAGTCCCAAGGGCACATTTTTGAAATTACATTTATTCGAACATTTCTATGAGGCACAGCAGTCCATGAGCCTGACAAAGGGGTCATAGACAGTGGAACTCTGGAGGTAGCTTGACATATATTTCCAGATTTTGCATCAAAACCTGTGCTAATTTTGCTCAGTACGCTGGGGTTTTCCACAGAGGTGCTGTGATCCTGCTTATAAAGACTGGTGAATTCCTTGCCTACCAAAGCTGCATGCCCAGTTTTGGGCTGAAATAAGATGTTTCTGCTTTTTAAAAATGATATGTTTAATTCTCTGTTATACGTACATATATATATATATATATGGTACATATATGCATATACTCACCCCCCACTCCCTTTGTATTTTTTTGGTTTGTGTCAGTTTTTCCATGCATATCATACAGAGAGTCTGCTTGCATTTGAGGAGACGTTTGTGCCATATTTTTCACTGCCTCTCCCTGTCCCAGCTATACTAAAATGCTTGCCAGAGTATCATCTGGGAACCTGGAGTATTTGATTAGAGGAGTAAATGGATACTACAGCAGCAAGTTGAGATTCCTTTAAAACCTCTGCATCTTTCATAACTGTAACATTTTATGGAACAATTATTAAAAAATTGAATTTGTTCCATTCCCATGTGACTATATGACTATAAAGGGGTCGATCGTTGGTTGTTCACCCTCTAACATACAAGGGAAACTTCCTTAGAAAAACTGCTTCTGACAGGATATAAATATCCTGGCTAAACACCTCCCGCCCCCTCCCCGTAGGCTTCTCAGATGTGTTTGTTTTTTCTGGTACAAATGGTGTCCGCGGAGCTGCCGTGGCCCGGGGGATGCTCGGGGGATGCAGGGCTCTGTGCAAGGCTGCTGGGGAGCACCATTTGTGCACCAACACTGCCCTCGCGTGTCGGGGGTGTGGGAGACCGAAAGGTCAGCAACCACGTAATTAGCAATTCATCTTTATCCTCCCAGAGACAAACCACACAGCTGGTGTCCTTCTCTAGGGGTGGAAGCAGCAGCATTAACTGTTTAAGGGCTGAGACGTTCCCATTTTCCAGGTTGGCAGTTTTTGGGATGGGGAAGTGGCAGCAATACTCTGGCCCGAGCCAAGCTCTATTTTGTTTTGCTTTGTTTTGTTTTGTGTTATGCCATTCAGAGTGTCAGCAGGACTCTGGATCACAAACAGGAATTTTGTCACCTGCTTGATTTAGGGCTGGGCCCCAGCAGGATCAGAGCTGCCTGCAAGCAAGAGGGAATCGTGTGAAAGATTAATTTCATCCCTTTGCACAGATCCATCAAGCCATAAACTGCTGATCACCACTGATGTGTGGGATTTAAAAGCGCTGGAGGGGTGAAAGAGTTCTGCCCTTTTGCAGGTATCAGGTGCATGTGAGGGTAGAATGCCAAACACTAAGACCCTGGCTTTGCTGAGCTGAGAGCACCTGAGAGGCAGCTCAGTGGAACGATTTCTTCTTTGCATCCAGTAAGAGACCAGTGGCTTAGGTTATTAGCTGTGTGCAGGAGGAAGGATCATGGTATGGTTACAGTGTAGGAACAAGAAATCTAACTGCTATTTCTGGCTCTGCCACAGATATCCTGTCTGCCTTTGGGACAGTAACTTCACCTCTGGGGCCTCAGATTAAAACAGGATAAAATAATAATATCACCCTCATGAAAGTTGCTTCTTTCCACCATGAGCAATCCCTCCTAGAAACAGAACGTGACACCCTCTTCTTGCTTGTGTGTGTGATGTGCATTCATTCCAAGTTGGAGAGCTGACACCTTTAAGTACACCAGCCTTCATATTTAATTCTTGCATCATTTTTTTAGGTTCATTCTCTGACTTCTCTTTTTACTAAAGCTTTGAATTTCAATTCTGTTTCCTGACCTTGGGATCCAGGGGATTAATTCTCCAGTTCAATTCATCCTTTTTCTGCATTAATAATTTCACTCCTTTTCTTTTATCCTTAGTGAGTCTGTGCCAGGAAGCATTCTCTTTTCCTTACTTGTAGTTTCCACTGTATTTAATTCAGAAGCTATGGTTTTCCCCCCAAAGTCTTGTAAAAGTCAAGGCCCCTCTCTATTTTCTTTCTTCCAAATTTCCAATGGGTCAGTTTTTGTTAGAGGTGGTAGGGAAGGTACAGCTGCTTTTTGGGGCTTTCTGTTGTGTATTAAAAGAGGATCTGAGCTTCAAGCATATCTGGAATGAAGTCTGTAGTGCAAGGCCCAGGCTGGCTCAAGAGCTGGCTCTGACTTCTACTGAGCCCCCTCATTCCCACTGTACAAATTTGCTCTTTTTACTGTTTCCAGGCCAGATGTTCAGGAACAGCCTGTTCTCCCTGTTCAGGGTCTCATCACCCCCTCTTTCTTCTCCTTCCTAGCACATGGGACAAGATGCTGCCTGTAGCCATCACTCTGCTGATGGCTCCTCCAGAGCAGTTCTCACTAAAAACAAAAAAATATCCCTTAGAAAAATAGTTTGGATCAGCCGACCTTCCAGGTCTCAATGGGAGGCTTGTCCAGGTGATCTTCTCTCCAAGCTCCCTTTGGCCATGTCTCCCTGCTGGCTTCTCATCCTCATGCTCTGCTCAGAGGCTGCTCTGGGCAGCCAAAACATGGCTGAGAGAACCCCATGGTGTTGTCCTGTCAGCACCAGGGACTCTTTACATCCCAGGGCCACAGTGTGGGGCTGCCAAGGCAGATAAACCCCAATTAATGACCTCGGGGCTGGGCACCCACAGCTCCAAGTGGCCTCACCTTGACTGGGCTCCAGGGTAGGAGCAAACACCTGATTCAGAGCTGTCACAATGCAGTGGCCCTGTGAGCTGACACCAGGGCTTAACCAAGCTTTATCCCAGCCTCACATGCCAAATATTCTCAGCCAAGTGCTGCTGATTTTCAGAAAGGGAAAGAATTCTTTTCCTGGCCATGAGCTAGCAGCCAAGAGAAGGAAATTGCCTGTGCCAGGTCAGTTGAATTTTAAATGTGAGCTCTATGGAAATCCAGACCAATACGGACCAGATGTGGAGAAATTGCCCATGACAAAGTAAGGAAAGTTTACAAATCTGAGAGAACATCAAGGTGAAAATTTTGAATTCAAGGTTTTCTTTAAAGAATGCTATCAAGTAGCCAAACAATTCAAAAGAGATTTCCCTTAAACCTGGGATACAGAGATGATCTCAGAACATCTGTTGATGGGAACTTCCTCATGAACCCCAGCTCAGTGCTGAGGAAGCACTGTTTTGGAACAAAACCATTCTTTTCTTCCCTTCTCATGAACATTGAATAAATCTTTCTGAGATATTTGAATAGCAGACATTCCAAATGATCTTAATGTTATGAACATAACTGCTGCCTCCTAGCAGTTGCCCTGGATTTTCAGCCTATGCCTGTGGAAACCTCCACTGCTTTTTGGTGTTTTTTAAATCTTATAATATTTTGTGATCATCTTATTTTACTTTCATGCTATTAAAGTGTAAGACAGTTGTTTATTTTTTGATTCTGTGTGGAGTTTTTTTTGGTTTTTTGTTTGGTTGTTTTGGTTTTTTTTTTATTTTTTTATTTTTATTTTTATTTTTGTTCTGGTTTGATTTCTTGTTTTGTTTTTTTTTTTTTTTTTTTTTTTTTTTTTTTTTGTGTTTTTTTTTTCTTTTTTTTTTTTGGTCAATCTATGTGGATTATTTGATGGTATTAAAATCTATGGCATGAAATGATACATCACCATTTACCCTGAGCTGAGTAATTACCAGGAATAAAACCCCCAAACAAACAGGATATGGATTTAAATCCCTCTTAATGATTGAAAATAAGGTAAAAATGTAGCAGAGTGAATGTGAAACCCAGGTATACTCTCTCCACAGCCACTACCAAGCGGGCAGTATCTGTTTTCTCTTCTGACCTGGGGGGGTTAATGGTTGTGGGCTCTGTGAACATGGGGAGGGTGAGACTCTGGTCCCTAAAGGTAAGCCTGAAACTCCCCCCAGCCACCATGCAATTTCTACCAGACTTGACATTATTCGTTCCTGGCTTGCAAAATGAGTGTATTTGGAAAAATAAAATGTTTTTCCATCTCATTTTGCATCAGTCTCTTTGCAACAGGTTGGCTTGCTTGTGTGTCTGTGGTTTGTTTTTTCTAATAAAAGAGACTGAGTAGGAAGGACACTCCAAGTGCTGTGTAACAAAATTTGCAGTTTTTTACTCACCTTCTGATAAAAATGCAAATGCACTTCCTGCCATTTTTGTAGAGATCTGATAAACTGCATCAGAAATGGGGGGTGGGGAAGAGGGGGAACAGGAAGAAAAGTCCTTTTGTATTATAGTTAAAATGCTGAATTCAATTGTGTACTTGGAAAGCTAATGGGAGCTCTGTGTAGGGTCAGGAACCTGAGACACATCCACACCAGTGTTCTAGCATCTCTATTTTTCTCTACTTTGTGTCTGAGTTTTATATTGAAACCAATGAGACCTGGACACTCCCTTGGGGCTTGGAGCTTGCTGAAGGAACTGAGAAATAGGCAATTGAAATTATAACTTCTTAAGGCTATTCAACCACGGGGAGTAGGGGAGAGAGGAGAGAAGTGGCCTGGAGACCAGGCAAAATGTGGGGGTGCATGCTGAGATGGGCAGTCACAAAGAAGTCTGGCCCACAGCACTTTGGCTGCTTCTGGCTCAGTTCGACCCTAGGGCCTGTCAGTCATCCTCATGTCAGTGAATTCCCATCATGTGAGAGTTCCTTGAGCCTTGAATAGGCTTTATGTCTTCCTGGTGGGCTGGAAAGTGGATGCTCCTGCTGATAAGTGCCGTGCCAGCACACTGGAACCTGCCCTCTCCCCTCTCTGTCCTTTGTTGCTGCAGAGTTTGCACACTTGAGGTCTTCCTTTTCTGTGTTAAATCTCCACTGTTAATCTCCTTGGTAGGTTTGAGAAAGAAAAGGACAAGTTTGAAAACGCACTTCTGGCTCCAGATTCAGCTTCCTGTTGATACAGCTGTGTTTCCTACTGGATGGCTCTGTCAACACACAGTTTAACCCTTCAGATCTTGCAGTTATGTTGCTTCAGGATCAACAGTTTCTCTCCTTAAAGAAAATTTCCTACCTTCTCTGTCCAGAGCAACCTTTTATTTTCTCCTTCTTCTTTTGCACATCCCCACACATACACATCCTGCTGTAGCCTAACTCTTCATTCAAAAGGAACAGGGTTTCCTTTTGCTGTTGGAGAAAACAACTTCTGTCCTTCACAATCCCCACTTTGTCATGTTGTTTTTGTGGAGGGGAAATCATTGCATCTTCTAAGTTTAATCCACAGTGATTGAAATCATTAAATTCCCTGACAAGAGCACCAACAGAAAACCAGTGTAGCAGAATTCTGTAAAGAGACATTTTAGTGCAAGAGATGAGAAAGTGACTAGGAGACCTCAGCTTGGGATAATTTAAATTCCAGGGGTCTTTCAGCCCTTCATAACAGAAACAAAATCTTCACCTGTGTCTCTTTTCTTTCTGGGTCTGTGCACTATTTAATAGATGGCATTGGGACTATCACACCCTATTTAATTGATGGCATTGGTGATATCAAACCCACTGGTGAGGGCCTGGTTGCATCTGATTGTGCCATCCTGAGTGAAACCCCTCTGCTACTGGAGCTGCAGGCATATCCAGCCTGAGGAATATGCTGGCTGCCAGATCATTGCTCCCCTTATGTGAGCAAAATGGAAAACCCTTTTTTTTCTAAAGTAGATTTCTTGGAGGAGCTCAGCTTTGATGCTCCACCATATTTGAACTCTTCCAAACACATCTGAAAGTCATATTCAGAAAAATTCATATGCTAAAAGCTGAATAAGGATATTTCTGTGGGTGAGTGGATAGAAGTTGGTTCTTCCCAGGCAGAGCTCCAGCAAAGCCCTGGGGTTATACCCCCTGTAGCAGCTCTGAGTTTCCATCCTCTCCCTATCCATACTGACACCTTCACAGGGAACTCTCAGGATCTCCCTTGCCTGCACTCATTGTCTTCTCTCTGGCAGCTGCATGTTCCTCCAAGGTCTGGGCAGCTCACAACCTACTTGTTCCTTGTAGCAAAAGAATTGTTACCATTCCTGTTCTGCAGACACAGAGAGGTTAAAGCTGAGTTCAAATAGAAAAGCCATGCCCTACTTTTCCAATGTAGGGTTTGTGTCCTCTACTTCTGGCTGCATTAAAAGCAGGCATCTTATGTAGAGTTGTCAAGTCTCCAGAGAGGTCAATGCAATGAACCTCTCTGCATTTAGCAGAGGGGCCCAGGTTTTGCACCCAGCAGCTGTGAATACAACTCCTTGCTCAGAGAAACTGAGGAGAGTAGGTGGGTCTTGACACATAATTTCACCAGTTCCAAAGATCCCAGTGATCTACTGAGTGTCTCACACGTGTGGTTACTGCTTATAACCAAACCTGAAATCTTCTACAGCACTACACAGGGAGCTGGTGACTTGGTCTAGCACATTTTTGGAACCAAAATGCTCACACATTTGACTGCCAAGGACATTTATTTGTGTACTAGATCAAATTAATTTGTCTGTGAAAATTATCTGACTTTTATTAGCATAAACATTCTTTTAAAGCATTGATGTTTCAGTCATGCTGTCATTTATCCTTTGCAGTGACTATGAGAAGTGAACAAGATGCTTCCATGTGCAGTAACCACGTGGCTTTGTGGTCTACATTAGAGAATAAACTTCTTTTGTAGTCTTATTTGTTACTATGTCTCTCTGCAAGGGAATCTCCAGGTCCCAATCAAAACTGATTTCTTTCCTTTCTCCTCCTCTCTCCAGCTCTGTCTCTCCAGCTGAAGGATTTTGGGTTGTTCAGCCTGGAAAAGAGAAAGCTTCAGATTGGAGTAATTTTGACCTTCTATTACCTATAAAAGCAGCTTATAAAAAAGAGAGACAGAGACTTTTTACATGGACAGATAGTGACAGGACAAGGGGGAGCAGTTTAAATCAGAAGAGGAGACATTTATGTTAGCTATTAGGAAGAAATCCTTTACTGTGAGGTTGGTAAGGCACTGGCACAGTTGCCCAGAGAAGTTTTGGGTGCACTGTCCCTGGAAATGTTCAAGGCCAGGCTAGATGGAGGTCTGAGCAACCTGCTCTAGTGGATTCTTGCTTTTTCTGGGGGAAATCTGGTCAGAGATCCTCTTGGATGTGTAAGAAATGAGAAGCTTCTATAGGCACAGAGAAGAAAAATGTTTATTTTCTACCTTTAATGGGATAACTTAACCCTCAAAGTACTGTGTGCCCCAAAACCTTTCCCTCCTGATGGGCTTGTCTTGAAAGCAGATTTTCTTTTCCTTTCTTAAAGAAAAAGTAGAGGTTGGTTTGCTTGTGGTTAGACTTGTAGCTCACATGAAGTTTATGACAGCATTAGGAAAATTAAAAATATGTAAAAAATTTCATGTTTTTACATGCTTTATTAGATGCTCTCTTGGAAATGCAGTGCTGATGTTGATTTCTAGCATGATCCCCAGATAGGTTAAAGTCTGTTACGAAGAATTCATCTGTTTCAGATTGCTGCTAGTTTTAAGGGATATTTCATTCTAGAAGGCATTCAGTCTGTGGGCTTCTGATGTCCTTTTGCATATCTCTTAATTCAGGTACTGTACAGCATTTCACACCTGACCACCACTGAGACTGAGCTGAGCAGCTGGGTAAGAATATCACTAGATCTGTTTTCCTAGAATTCAAAGAAAGAGGATGCTGCTTTCCAACATTGTTTGTTTTGGTAGACTAAAAACTACCTGTGCAGGCTTGTCACTTGTAACAGATCATAAAAAAACTGAGCACAGGGTTGTCCTGGATCTGGTACATCTAGTGATGAGTACATTGAGTATCTGAAATTTACTGTCTCCTCCTTTCTGCTTACAAACCCTGTGCTCCAATCTACTTCTGTGTCTCAACTGCTAACTAGGAAAGTTAACAGATTACAGATTTTTAGTGTTCCTTTCCATCCTCATAGCTTTAGGCCTAATGCTCTTTGATATCAACATTGGGAAGGGTCATTGTGTACAAGTTTTGGCACATAATGTCTCTGCTCCACATGTTGAGCTAGTAAATTTCTTCAGATAGGCTGGGCCTGTTCCAGGGATTTAGGCAGATAAGCTCAGCAAAGCTTGGGAAAAGCAGACCTTTAGCTAATCACTGTGCTCCTGCTAAATGATCTCACCATAAAATTGGCAAGGTTGTTTGTGCTGATCTCGGTTTAACTTCTAATATGAGCTTACAGCAATTCATCATTTCTCCAGCTTATGGACCACCCTGTGCCTGGCTTGCTGCCTGCCTGCTGTGCAAGGCTGCAGACTCCCTTCCAACCATGGTCTTCTGTGCATTTGATCTCATGCAGTGCTTGCAGCTACATTTATACTGAATTTACTGGTTTTCTTTAAAAACCCTAAGTCTATTTTTGCATGTATGTGTTGTTGTTTTGTAGATTTTTGCTTTTTAAGTCAGAAGAAAAAAATGCTCAGAAGGCTTGTGTTAGCAATCTGCTGCTTGCTCTTCTTTTTAGGCATCAGGTGTCACTGCTGCAAAGGACTTCAGATTTCCTTTGGAGAACCTTTTCTGCACATTCTAAAGTACTGTGGCAAAATACATAATTAAATCTGTCGGGGGGATTTTAAGAGGCAGTTGTTTGACATTGGTACCCTGTGATATGGCTAAAAGCTTGATAGCAGCTTTAGGAAGAAAACAGATTAGAAAGATAATGTCTCCCCAGGGAATTCTCTACTTCAGTTCCTCAAGCATGTGATTTAAAGCAGCATCTGCTCTGTGCTGTGTGTCGTTTTATACTTTCCTTCAGATCCCTGAACTGAAGATTGTTTAGATGTATGTCTGAGTGAATTATTTCAAACTATAGTGTAAAGATATATATCATGGGAATACTGTCTGGGATTTTGAAAGAGGCAGAAGGGACTTAAAAGGTGTCCCAACCTTCAAAGAAAGGGGAACAGCCAAGATTCTTAGGTGCTCATGTTGGAAAACAATTACGAAAGTCAAAGGGCCCAAGAAAGTTGACAAAGTTTTTTGGTAAATTACTCACTTTGTATGGAATTGGTCTAAAAGTTAGTCCCTGTTTTCCTAGTGCAAGCAGGCAGCAGTGGGGTTTGGGTAAAATGGTCGGGTGATAGAGAAAAGAGGGCAAGAGATGGATTGGATTAAAGAAGGGGACAGAGAGGAAAAGGAACAGAGGAGGTAAGAGAGACATCACCAGTCCTGGTGATCCATCTGATAGAGTGTCCAGGTTCCTGAGGGGAACACACACCAGGGCTTCATGGGCGTACTATTTTATTGATAAATCTTCCCTGCCCTGGACATAAGTATCTTATTTTCTATGGAAATTATTTAACATGCACAGACAGTCTGTTCTTCATGACTTTTCTGGAAATGGAGGGCTTTGGGGGGCATTTAGTGGTCTTGATTCCCCCTACAGTCCATGCCTGTTCCTCAGCCTCATCCCTGCCCTTGTGCTGTTCTGCATTGTGTTAATCTCCAGGAGCCAGAACAAGGACATTTATCCCAGAAATGTACTGCCTCTACCTGCCTATGATCCCTTCTCCAGCCACATCCTGTTCTTTCTCACAGTGTGTTATTACCAGCACCCTTGGTTGGCTCCACAGCTATTTGGCTGTTGATGTTTGAGACATCCACATTATCCCCTTACCTTCTGTGATTCTCTGACTTATATAACATTGAAGGCAGAAAATGTAGCCCTTGGAAGTAGCACAGGCCATGGTGCTGTTTCTGTCCTGCTGTCAGTGTGATCATACATCCCCAGAAGGTGATGGGGGAAAAACTAGAAGGTGTTCAGTTCCCCTTTTTCTCTTTGTGACAACCTGGGCCCCCCAGTTATCTCATGTTCTTGGTTTGTCCCTCACCCTGCCTTAACCATTTCATATGACTTTAACTCACAGGGAGGTTTTGTGGTTTGTCTTCTGTGTGAGTCTCTTTTTCCTCCGCACCCTCAGTGTGATGATAACACTCATTCACTTCCCAGATGTCTCAGCACTGCCAAGGTCCTGCTTTCAGGGATTTCCAGATGTCCAGTCCTTGTTCAGAACATCAGTCAAACCTCTTCCTGTCTGGATGCATCTTCAAGTAGTGTTTCCCTTCTTTAATTTAACTACTATTCCATTTGATCTTTGGAAGTTAATCTGTTCTTTTCTCAGAGGAACTCATGGTGCGGGATATCAGCTGAATTTTTTTACAACACAGATATGAAAGCATCACAAGCTGAGCTATGGTGAAGACCAAGGTGCAAGTCTTGTCCTTGCAAGCACAATGCAGCAATCACGTGGATGGGGTTTGTCATTGCTGGTACTTAAAATTTCACTCTTGCCATTGTTCTTTCCCCCTGCTTGATGTAAGATAAAATCTGATGATGCTCCGCCCCCACTCTGTGTTTCTCTGCTTTCCTGATTTGTTTTTTTAGAAAGAGTCACAGGCACCAGTTAAAGTCTGGTTGAACATTTGGATTCCATCCTGTGAAGAGAAGCTGCTTTCCTCACAGACCACACGCAGATCAGGCGACCATCCACTGTGCTGTGGATGCCTTTGCTTCAAATGTACAAATGCTGCTTTACTGATCCTTTTGCAAACACAGAGCCAGCTCACTTCAGCTGCCACAAGAGACTTCTGCCATGATTTTGCCTGGCAAAGGGTGAGATAACACACACCACTTCAAGCTGTATCATCATGTTCTGCAATCAGACTCCGGATTAGTTTCAGGTCCTCTTCAAGCATGCAGAAGTCTGGCATCTTCTGTTTGCCCTAGAGATGTTGCTGACCTATGTTTTCCATCTGTATTCTCTGTCTAGCAGATCTCAGAACACACTATGAGCCACAGTTACCAAAATATGCCACACTTGACACAAAATATCCTTTCATGATGGGACCCTATATATGGAAATGCTGCTGTTTATTCAGAAAAGTTTTAGGCTCCATCTGTTTTTTACTTAACCACAGGGATGTAGCAGTTCAAAGACTGCTCATCTTTCACTGAGAGCCTTGAGGTGGCTTTGATACAATGGTCCAACACTGTATTAAATGGCAGCTATGTTTTTTGGATTTATCCATGCATGCCATGTGTTCCAAAGGGGCCATTAAAGCATCAGTAGCAGCAGCTTCTTTTTCCTTCTGTTATTTTGAAATCTCCCAGCTACAAAACCAGATTTATGGTATGTTTCCTGTTATCAAATAAAATAATAATCTGTCAAATAGCTTTTGTTTGGCTGGGCTTATGATAGGAGATGGGACAGTCCTGAAAAATAGAATTCTTTTGCATTACGTGCACCATTTAATAGATCAGTTTTTATCCCTGAGCCAGAAGCAGACTTTAGGTAGCACAATACAGAAATGAATTGGGGAAGGTGCCTTGTAGTGTTTTGGGCTTGTGGGCATTTTCCACATGTGGATTTGGCAAGGTGTGCATGCGCAGGCTGCCAGGAATGCCATTTGTCCATGCCCTCTGGGGGTCTGAGTGCAACACGTGAGGATGGAGGATCCAGAGCCTCCCTGGATGACCTGTCCTGGTGCTGCACTGCTCTGCTAGTAAGGAAGTTGTGTTCAGAACCTCCCCAGCTACATTTTGTGGCTTCTGCCCATTATTTTACCCTCTGCCACCACTGGGAAGAGTGGACTGAGAGCAGCCCAGCTCCCTCAGTGTCTTTTCCTTTTGGTCTCTGACCATCCTAGTTGCTGTGCTCTAGACTGCAAATTCCCAGATACATCATTTGAAGTGAGGAGAGTTCAAGACAGTAGTCCAGGAAATTAATTGATCTTAGACCAGATTATTTTCCATACTGCGTCTAAATAAACTTATTAACGTAACAGTTGCAAAATGAGAGGACTTAATATGGATTTCAAGGAGGAATAAACTTAGATACTTGGAAAATAAAGTGACCAACTCAGAAATTCAGAGCTAGAGAGAAATAGTTGTGGAAACTTAATATGGAGGGAAAATTGCTATTTAAGGGAAATAGGGATGAATGACTTCATCAGTTAATTAGCAGCTCCAGGGGAGTGCAGATATTAGGTCAAACAAATTGTTTCAGATTAAAGAATTTAAATAACATTGAAATTTAAAAATGAAAAGTTGTTTTAAGTCAAAATTCTCTTAATTGGAACAGAAACAGAAAATTCAAGATACTTGAAAATGCAAATTTATTTTTTTAATTTAAAAAAATCATGAAAACAAAGATAATTTTGAAGGACTTAATGAAATCTGCACTGTTCTTGCCATGGGGAAAAACACCACAACCATATAAACAAATAAGTGGAGCTTTTAAATTTTTCTTTACTTTTTATGCACAGCATGGAGTTATGTCCCCAAGAGGGTAAGAAGATGAAAAGTATCTTCCTTTTGATTTCAAAGTCATGAGTGAAAAGGAGATCAAATGCAGATCAAGGCCATTTGTAAAGTAAAACCTGTGCCAAAGCAGTCTGCTCTTGTCTGGAAGCTGGAACTGATATTGGTTTTGCTACCCAGGTCTTGCCTGATACAGCCAGATCTTGAACTGTGCAGTCTTAGGATGGTTTCAAACTCTGTCATCTTGGATAGTCCACGTGCATTTTTCCCTTTCCTAGAGCTGAAGTCTGTCTGCTTGTACCTTCTGGAGACGTTTCTCCTTGCTCCTCCAGATGTTCCCTGTAACTTTGAAAGCTCCAGTTCAAGCTTGTTTCATGGGATGAGCTCATTGCAGCACAAGACATTAAAGTGCTCTTAGAGCACAGAAATTGTGCTGTTTAATATCTCTGGAGTCAGTGGTAACATTGTCGATTTCTTAATGATGCTCAAACATTTTTAGGTCATCCTTTTTGTAAGTATTTCTACTGGGGCAACAGTTATAAAACATCAGGTTGCTTCCTAACAGGGAAGGTTTTTTTCCCTCTAAATACACCATGGAAAAATATGAAGAAAATGGAAGGTCACACTGAGTTTGCCAGTATAAGCAATTTTTTGGCAATGAGATGAATGTATGTAATCTTTACTCTGTAATTGTCTAAACTGAGTTAGAAAAGACTATTCCAAACATCTGTCTACATTCTTCCCACAGATACATTTCCCAAAATAAAGTTATGGGAAGCTGATTGCTCATCATTCATGGATCCACAGACATATAATGGTTGGCTCACTGGGGATATTTTATTTTCTTAGGCTATTGAATGTTTTGCTTCATGCAGAACGTTCCTTTCTGCTCAATCTACCATGCACAGCAAGAATAAATCCAGCTGGCACTTGACGTCTTTAAACCGTCTTACATTTTCTGGGTTCAGAGTCTTGTGTTATTTCACAACATGTCCAGGAGATTTCATGTCTGGGATCAATTTCAATGAGGTATCTAGAACCTCATGCACAGGGAAGCTGAGCCCTGCATAATCATATTTTCCTTTGACCATTAAATTACGTGTCCTGCAGAATCTGATTTATATTTCTGTCCTGATGCTACTTGTCCCTAGCATTAGCTTGTGAGAGTTTATGAGCATTCATGGGGACTTAGGGATTTGTTGCAAGAGTTTAACAGTGAGGAAGTCCTGATGGTACTGTGATTATGGCTGATCTCCCTGTAAGAACTGACTCTCTGTTAACCCATCTGTTTTGGGTATACTAACAATGCAAATATTCAGAAATATTCAGCACAGAAGTTTCAGCTGAGCAAAATCAAGAGCAAACTTCTACCCTGAGGGCCTGATTTAAGCCCACTGATGTAAGCCAGGTCCTGTTTTACATTGCCATCTCTCTGACAAGCGTGATGAGTTTTTAACTTCTGTCAGTTCTGGGATGAAACTAAGCAATCTCTGTGCTTGCCCAGAAATACAACTGAGGGATGGAAGGGTATGTGGCTTCATTTAATGGATTTTTTATATTTCATCTTGTCTTTTCATTTTTTACTTATTTATTGGGCTCCAGATGCTGTGTTCCCCTGGGAATGTGCTACTTCAGGTTAATGTTACAAACTCTGGGAATGTGCATGAGTCTCCTGGGGTGCCTTTAAAATAATTTTGGATAATGGGAATGCTTAGAGTGGTTCTTGGAACTGGAATTGACTTTGCAGGAATTTCTGCTTCTGCTGTCTCAATAGTTCAGCCAGCAGGTGGAACCAGGGGAAAGCAGATGTGTTTTATATACAAATACTCAGCTCTTTCCTAGGAGATGCATCCTAAACTGTCTGCATAAAATTGTGTTTTTAACTTCAGTGTTCTTGTTTAGAACAATCAAACTCCAAATCTGGAGTTACTTCTAAACAGTGACAGGATGCCATTAGACCTTGTAGTAAAGAAAATGTTTTAAAATTTCCTCACTAATCATTTTCACTTGTGAATATGTCAGAGATAGAGAATGAGATAATCCAGATCACATTTTATCCCTCCATCAGCAGCATCTGGCATTTGTTCAGAAAAGCAGTATCAGAAATGTAAGCTAAAAATATTTCTTTAATGTGTTCTACTGTGAGAATTTAAATGTAGTCCACCCAACAACATGTATCCTGCAAAACAGCTTGGGCAGCTCTGACTGAAATAAAAAGTTCTCCTTTGAGACTAAATTACCTCCAAGGAGAAAACAGTGGAAGCTGATAAAGTACTAAGGTTTTTGCTACTATGGAACCACTTCTCCAGCACTCTTGGCAGCCAGAGGAATCCAATTTAGAAGTCACCATCCTGTTTGAACATTTCCCATCAATAAACTGGAAGGGAAAACAGGGATAGCTTCTCCCTAGCTTCACACAGCTGGCAAGAAAAAATACTTGAAAGAAAAAAGTTTTAAGAGTAAGATCTTGCAGCACTGAAACCATACAATCAATGCACGTTAATATATTTTTAAACATCTGTAAAAGTTGGAAGTTAAGGAATATATTGTGATGATTTGCTGCTTTAAATCAATGGTAGAGCTGCAATAAATCTGCCTAGCCTGCAGTTTGGGCTGTATACACTGGTGTCAACACCATAGCTTGGTTCTTCCAGTTTTCAAAACTAAAGCATACAATTGCAGTATTTTTCAACAGATTGAAAATATATGTTGCCAGTAGGAAGAATGTGCTGCTAAAATTCTGCTATCTATTTTATATCTTGAAACTTGATAGTGAAACTCCTGGCTATTAAAACTACTGAGTTTATGGCTATGGCAAATAGTGAGTAATTTTTATTTTCCCCTTCACGTCTCTTCTCTTGACTGTGAAGACAGAAATTAGCTAGAAATTGTTGCTAGCAATCTTCTCTGCAGATGCAAAAAGAAAGTAATTTTGGAGCTTGCCAAGCATAAATCAGGAGTGACTTTAATAGAGAGTTATCAGGCATACCCAGGTGAGAAAGCTTCATCTTGTTTTAATGAGAATGGGCTTGTATCTCCAAAAGAAAAATTAGAACTCATGAATAATTTTGGTGGGATATTTTCTCCTTGGCACCCAAGGTAAAAAATCTGCAGACTCCAAGACTCAAGAATAATTAAATGAAATAGGTTAATTACCAGTACTTGGGAAAATTAATTTTCTAACAGGCATATTCTTTTATCTTTCTGACATTTTAAAATACACTTGTCAAATCCCCACCACTGTGACTTTTGGTGTTAGTTTTCTCTTTGCTCTTATTTCAGATTTCTTACAAAATCATTGTCCTCCTAAGCATATATTTACCCTAAATACATGATTCTTGAAACCCTAATTTACATGGGCAGATGTATTTGTTTGGTGTTACTTTCTAGTGAAGTAGGGTGTTTATTTGTTTGTTTGGCTTTTTTTTTTCTAGGTTTTTTTTTGTTTTGTTTTGTTTTTTTGGTTTTTTTTTTTTTGTTTTGTTTTGTTTTGTTTTGTTTTGTTTATTTCTGGCCATTGGGGAAGGTTCTTACAGTGTGATTTCCTGTTGATAGCACTTGTGAAAAGCATTATTCCTGATGATTTAACCAACATACTCATTAAAATGGAAGGGTCTGTTTTCTAAAATATTCTGGGACAATGAAGTAGTAGGGTTGAATTGACTTTTCCTAAGAGACTTAGGTATTCCAGTGACAACAGCTGACCATGGAAATGGGAAACCCAATAATTTTATAAATCTACAGAAAGTTTTTTTCCCATAGTGAAGGTCTGAGAGACTTAGGAGGGGAGGGGAGGAGAGCCTGCAAAGCTGTACATGTTGTGCACTTTTAAAGACTCCAGTGGACAGCAGTTTCCAAAGGCTGGGTTTTGCTTAGGTGGCAATGGAGCCTAGGACATGATGTCAACTCCAACCCTCCATGCTGTCCCTGTTGGTAAAACCCAGGAGTGATAGTGCTTTGATGTCTGTCCACACTGATTATCTGAAGATGCTCATGTAGCCCACACTGTGCCCATCCAATGGACTCAGCCACACCACTGGACAATTCAGCCAGCACATCCAAGAACCACAACAGTTCCTCACTGTAAGGACACTGGAAAGGCTTTCCAGGCCAGCTCAGGTGTCAGACCTAGGGGAAGGACTGTTGAATAGTTTGGTCTACACTCCTGTCTATCACAAGCCACCAAATGTCTCCCAGCTATTTTGTGCTTTACAAGAATTCAGCTTCAGCCCTTCACTAAACCCACAGGAGTATGAGGGCTCCTCTTTGCTGTGTCTCTTGGCTCTCAGACACTTTCACATCTGCAGAGGAGAAGCTTACTCATGTTGACAATAGAAACAAGGGACGGTGAAGGGGTTTACTTACAGGGTTGGGCTGTGGCAATGAGCTCTTTAAATAGTTGTGTGACTTTTGTCTGTATATCTGGATCTGATTATTAAGCACTTTTTTTTTTTAATGATCAGCAACAAAGTAAATAGGTTTACTGCACTTGAGGAGGCCTCTCTTCTCAAGTGGCAGAAGTATTGTACCTACTCAAATGATTGTGAGTGGAATGAAAAATCCAGTGATTAAGTGGCCAGGGCTTTTCACCAATCTGAATATTTCTCTTTTAACAACCCTGACAGCATCAAGGAGCCTTAAAGTGGGAGTAAATTGTATTGGTATGTTTTAGTTGAAACAAGAGTTTAAAGGTGTTTTTAAGCCAACTTTAAGGCCAACTGTTTGTAAAGGAGGCCTTAATGGAATTGGGAATTATGCCCAGAGCAAACACATTGTCTATTTGGCAGTGCTTAGCAATGTGTTCACAATTTAGTATTCTAAATATAGGATAACCAGTTACCAAGATATTTAAATACACTTTCAGATACAGCAGTAGCAGGCTTAGAAATGTACTTTAATAAAATCTGAGCCTGCTAACAAACTCTAAAAGACAATAGAAGGTCTTTGCAGAGATATCTTGATGGATAGCTCACCAGCTGTGGGGTCCTAATTCTTTTCCCACAAACTCTTGGGCGAGGCATTTTCTTTATGGAGAGTTTTTGGAAAGCCTTTTGTTTGAGACATCTCAAACTGAAAGGGACAAAACATTGGGGATATAAAGTACAGTACAGGGAAGGCAGCAATGGATGGGATTGCCTTAACAATTTCTAGAGTCTGACATTCCTTATTTGAAGTTTTTAGGGTTACACACTTATTTTTGCATCACTAGAAAGGGCTTCTAGACCACATGTGCCCGAGCAGTGCCATGTTCCTTCTTCTGTTGATGCCATGTGAATAACTCCATTTGTTTCTGTGCCTGAGATACTGCGCCCTGCTTGACCCCCATGTACAACATAGGTTTTCTGTGCAGTGATCCTCTTAGAAAAATGAAATCTTTGCTTTGTCACTTGCCTGATTTACACCCTTCCAGCACCACAAGCATGGCTGGTGCTGTTAAATGTCATCCACAATTCGTTGTCTATGGATTTGAGAGCTCAGAATGCAATGAGCTTTTAGCTTCTGTGGGTTTTGATATGAGCTACAGCATCCCAGTACTCCATGATCTCAGTAACAGTGACCTGGAATGGCATCACTGCTACATGAAATCCCTTTTCTACCTTGATTAACCTTGGTCAGGTTTTTTATCTGATTAACAACTTTTGAATTGACTTGCAGGCTGGTTTGTTTAATTTTTTTTTCACTCCTTAGAACTGAAGGGATTTTAACTGAGCACTAAGCAGCATGGGGTTGGCAGCCCCCATTTCTCTGTAACGCTCTCCAAGCTGCGTTTCTTTGCTTGCAGGCCACTGCCCAGACCTCCCCCAGCATGACCAGCACTGTCCCAGCCACGACAGAGACCTACACACGGCCTCAGTTCTGCAAGTGGCCCTGCGAGTGCCCGCGGTCCCCGCCGCGGTGCGCGCTCGGCGTCAGCCTGGTCACGGACGGCTGTGACTGCTGCAAGACGTGCGCCAGGCAGCGCGGGGAGAGCTGCACCGAGGCCGACACCTGCGACTTCCACAGGGGCTTGTACTGCGACTACAGCGGAGACAGACCTAGGTACGAAATAGGAGTATGTGCACGTAAGTGATGTACATATATTTTTGACTTAGATATGCGCTGGCGGCTCCTGTCGGTCTGAGCAGGGGTTGAGGTTTATCTCATTTTAGATACCTGGCTGCACGCTTATCAGCTCCTCCGTGCATCATTTTCCATTCCCTTGTTGCTGTCTCTGTTCTCAGAGCACTTGGCTGGATGAGAAATGACATCTGAATTCCTGCCTTTTGATTTGGCTGCAGCCAACATCAAAGACCAACCAGCATTTGAAAGTCTCCATATGAGTAAATAGATTATTTTGTGCTCCCTCTAACAGTAAGAGGTGCTGTAGTGCATTGGGGATGAAGTAAGGATGGGCAGGCAGCTGGATTTAAAGACAAGAAATATGGGCCCCTACATGAAAACCATGACATTAAGGGGACACTTTTGGCTAATTCCCTATAGGGGATACTGTGGAAGGATAGCATGTGATCTGTAGAATAGCCTGTCAAGATGGTCAGAATGAATCATCTCCTATCAGAGCTTGTCAGTTACAAACTGAGGTTTAAACCTTAATTTTAAAATGGTTACATCACATTAGCTGTCATGAAGCAGAAGGATTTCTTCCTTCCTCTCAACACAAACTCTTGGTTCCATGACACTGGAATGCTTTTCAAGAAGTGCAAAAAGAAATTAGGTATTGTTCTATGCATTAAGAGTATATTCACTTGTTCTGAGTTCCAGAACATGATGGGGAATCCGATCCACTCATAAGCCTGAAATTATTGAAAATCATTACTCTGGGAGTGATTAAAAGTGAAAGGATCATGAGCACAACCACATGGATTGCTGATCAGAAAGGCTGTTTTTTAGTAAGTTATGAGAACCTATGGTCATGGCTTTAGGTTCATGAACAGGGAAAAGCCACTTAAATGGAGGAGCTTCTGGGCTGGAACATAAAAACAAATGATCTTAGAGAAAATGTAAAGGTGAAAGGAAACCTGGAGGAGAACTGACTCTGAGAAGGACTGATAGAATAACTGATCCACAGAAGAGGAAAATGCTCACAAAATTTGGGCTTCAATAAACCTAGAATATGAGCAGAGGTTGCACAAGGGACAGGTCTGAGGAGTTAAGAAGTTCAGGGTAAGCTGGCAGATTCTCACAGAAGTGATATTAAGTGTTGCTCTTCCTCAGCAGAAGGGTGGGAAGTTTAGTAAGAAATGACCTTGGCTTTGCACTGACTGGCTCAGGCACAAAAAAAGAAAAAAAAGAAAAAAAAATGCAGTCTAACCAGATTTTTATAGGCTACAAGCAAAATAACAACAAGAGTTACATGCTAGGAGCTGTAAGCTTAAACAGTGATTTTTCAAGATTAGAAAAGATTCAGGTTAAGAAAAGAGGATATGGGATCATTTAAATGTATTGTCTGGAGTGTGTGTAGAACATTCATGAGAGGTCTGCAAGAGCAGGTTAGACAAACATTGTAAAGAATGACATCGTTACAGCTGGCCCAGTGCTGGGAGAGGAAAACAGGCTGGATGTTGTCTCAATGCTATCAGCCTTCCTAGGCCTCTTTAAGGCCCTTATGTTGCTTTGCATTTGTTTATTTATTTAAATGATTGTTTTCTTAGTTGGATATATTTTGTTTTTTGAGTCCTTCCACACGTCACAGGCGCTTGGTGTGTTCAGGGAAGACTGACCCCCAGCTTTTCCAGTCAGGTCTGGAGGGATTCCCAGTCTGTGCTTTCACTTCCCTACTACCATGACAATATACCTCCAGTCGTGTGACATTTATGGTTATTTGGTGAGGGGCATTATGGTGTGCACAGCTAAAGGGAACAAGAAGAAGGTCTGTCCACGGTTATGGTGTGAGGCAGATTGTCTCTGACTGCCAGAGAAATGTGTGGCATTTCCCTTGTTTCAGGCAGAGGTACAGGACAGGGTGTGCTGATGTGCTCTTTTCGTACCCAGGGCCCCACATAGTCTGCATCACCCCACTCTGAGCCCACCAGCTTCTGTCCTGACCTGGTGACTGGAAGCTCCTGAGAGTGGGGATCCTGTGCTGGGTGTTGGGGACTAACTGCTGTGAGGAATTGGCTTGGCATATGGATATTTTCAGCTAGATCTAGAGAATCCAGGGTGCAAAGGGCTACAGAAACAATATAATGTATGGAAACTAAAGACCCTGAAAGAGTTAGGAATATATGTTGGGAAAGGGAGTGGGGTCAAACTGGGAGAAATTCAGGCTGTATCTGGACTGCCATGCTGAGGTGTGCCCCAGGATCTAACCTCACAGACAGCACAGGCCCAGGGGGTGAGGCAGGTGTTGTCCATGTGGGGCTGGGAATTGGGCTGCGCTTCCAAGTAGCTTTATTTTGATAAAATCTCAGTGAGGTTCTTCATGAAGGCAATCAACAACCCCTTTGCCTGTGTTTGGGGATGTTCTCCTGGTGAACCTCTTGGTTTATGAGACCTGCAGGACACTAAGGTAACATAATCCAGGAGGAATATGCTTGTAGGAAAACACCAGGAGATACAGCATTTTTTTGAACTGTCATAATCTGTGTGCATACCTAGGAGTCTCTCTGAATTCTCAGGCCCAGCTCCAGCACTGAGTGGTTGCCTTTTCAGCACAAAGATTTAAGCATTACAAAATTTGGAGCTGCACATGAACCGGAGATCTAGATCTGTGCTTGAAATTCCAACAGCTCTCATTTTTGTGCAGAAGAAGGGATTTGTGCTTGATGTTTTCATCCAGCGCTTTCTAAAAATAGGAAGCCCTTGCAGAGTTTTAATCCAGCATTTCAATTTGTGTTTTACTGAAGCAGCATCATTTCTGAGCATATTCAAAATGTAAGTAACAGAACCAGTGCGTGTGCAGTGCCTCCATGTGACCAAACAAGAAACTAAAGCTTGGTTTTCCACTGGAAGCCACTGCTTCAAAATAACTGTCTAAAATATGAAACAAACAAACAAACAAAAAAATGCTGTTCTGTGTTTCCTGCTCATGGGCAACCAAAAGCCTTGAATTTTTAAAGTGATTTTATATAAAAAATTATACATAAAATATTTATTTTCATGGCTTTATAAAATGTACTTCAATTTCCAAGAAAACTGCTCTGTGATAAACTGGGTAAGATCCAGTTTCCCAAACAGAGGAATCCAGGGCCATTTAGGTGGTCCTTTTGTTACCTTGTTTGTCCTCCCCTTTTGCTTCAGATATACACAGGTGTTGTGAACAGCTGTGTCATATATGTGACTCCATTAAGTCCCTTCATATGTCTCTGAAAACCTCAAATTTCACTAAATATCTTCTTTAATTACTTTATTTCTCCCTCTGAGTAATTCCTACCACCATGCTATGAAAAGTTTTTGGGTTTTTTAAAGTAAGAATTTGTGCATAAAACTTGTTGTATTTTCTAACTTATTTTTTGATGGAAGCATTAAAAGGTTATCTTTTTTTTGCTGTGATTTAGAATGGAAACAGTTTCCTAGATGGTGTGACTACGTTTGGCACAGCATCAGGCTGAACACATCGCTCCTCAGCACTGCCAGCTCAGGGATCAGCTTGGTAAAGGAACACATTGGAGCTGTTTGTTGCCAGCAGTATTTTAATGGTGCTCTGTGTGTTTTTTCTCTCTTTTACTTTCTTTTCAGAGATTGTTGGTGTAGGATGTGTCCTCAATGGAGTCAGGTATAAGAACGGGGAGACATTTCAGCCCAACTGCAAATACAACTGCACGTGCATTAATGGGGCTGTGGGCTGTGTTCCCATGTGCACAAACTCACGTCCTCCACTTGTCTGGTGCCCAAACCCAAAGCTGATTAAGATGGCAGGGAAGTGCTGCGAGCAGTGGGTTTGTGATGACTCCAGAAAAATCAGGAAGACATCTCCACGTCACATCTCCTCTGCAGGTATGGCAGGAATGAGGCAGATCTCTCCTTTGCCATCTGGCAGAGTCTACAAGCAAAGTATCAGATTTTACTGTCAGTCCTGGCAGGTGTCTAACCTTTGTGAGGGAGACAGTGCCTCCCACACAGCACGTGCTGAGGGACAGGACAGGCAAACTCGTTAGTAGCAATATGGATTTGGATGCCCCATCCCTGGAGATGTTCAAGGCCAGGCTGGATGGGGCCCTGACCAACCTGATCTAGTGACAGGAGAGTTCAATTGAGATGATCTTTAAGGTCCTTCCCAAGCCAAACCATTCTATGATTCGATGAATATGATATTCCTCTCAGTAACAGTGACCTGGAATGGCATCACTGCTACATGAAATCCCTTTTTTACCTTGATCAACCTTGGTCAGGTTTTTTATCTGATTAACAAATTTTGAATTGACTTGCTTGTGCAACCATTCTGGAATTCTGTGTGCCAAAGCCCCCTTTGAAGCACACGTCTGCTGCAAGTTTGAAGATTTCAAAAGTCCTTTTTAATCCTTTATTTTAATTTTTTTTTCTCAGTCTGGTCACTCTGGGAAAGCGAATGGACTCAGTTTTATTTGGGACCGATGCTTTCTGTCCAGGTTATATTCTATTGTAATGCGATTTCAAAGCCCCTGTATCTTAGGAGTCTCAAACTTACACAACACCTTGAAGGCAGTTATTGTGTGGAAATTTCACTGTGAGTTGGGCAGAGTTGTCTTTGTGGTAGTACAACTTTTCATCAGTTCTGAGCTGGTGGCATAATTAAATGTTCTGTCCCCACACTCACATTTACAGCAATGATCACATAACCCACTGCACAGAGGTGGTACCATTTGCCTCAAACATGGTCCCAAACTCTTAAGATGGACTCAACTTGCCCTATGTCTTAAGTTTATTGTCAAAATGCTCTGTGACACACTATAGTGACATTAGCCACATTAGCTCCATGGTTTAGACCATCTTACAAAAGCAGAGCTCCAAGAGAGAGAGAGAATTGTAAACAGAGGGTTTGGCTCCTTGGTGGTAAGAACTTTTTTCCAAACCTTGGTCTGTACTTTTTTGCACAAAACAAAGCCTATGTCTTAATTTGTGAGTTAAAACCACCAGACTTTAGCCCTCACTTCTCTGTCCCTGATAGCTCTGAAATGTGGGGTAGGTCCAAACTCAAAACATCTACTACTGAAACTGGCCTTACGTCCTCATGGCCTGTGTCCCAAAATGGGCAAAACACAGCTTTGCTTTTCTGACTTTTCTCCTGTAAGGAGAAGTCTTACAGAACTCAGACTAGCATTTATTACATTTAATATAATATTATTAATATAATCATCAATATAACAATGAGCAAACTCAGTGTAGCAGTTTCTATCAGAGTTTTGCCTGTGGACTGTCCTGTGAGCTGTATAGCAGTGGGGACTTTGGCTGAGGTTGGGACAGAACCATAACTGGGGTTGCTGGCCGCTTTCAAAACAGAGCCCACCCTTTCTTCAAATGGCTGCTGAGCTCTCTGAGAGCTATTGAAGCTGTTCTTCCTCCCAGTGAAAGGCTGTGGCTGCTTCCCAAGCCCTCTGCCATCCAGCAGAGACTGTTGACCACTTTCTGCTGCAGGGAACCAATTGAATGGGCTCAGAAATAAACCTTCATGGTGAGATCAGATCTCATCCCCTTTCTCCACCCACTGGCTCAGGCTTCTGTAATTGTTTATATTGTGGCAGCACCTGGGGGTCCCAGACAAGGACCCCCTTGTGTGAGGCTCTGAAGGGGAATAAAGGAATGAGCCCTGGCCCCGAGCGCTCGCAGCGATGGACAGTCTGACACAAGTAGGTCAGCACAAAGGGGGTGGGATGAGGGAGTTCACAGGAATGCTGAGCCACTTCGCTGTGGTTTAATTATTTGGGTTAGTGGCCTGAATGTGCAATGAGCTGGGGAGAGGGTGTTTAATATGTAAAGCTGCCCAGGATGAATAATGTGGGGTTAATCTATGTCCGCAGCGTACGAGGGAGAGGATGAAGCCTGGCAGAAGAACTGCATTGTGCACACCTCACCCTGGAGTCCCTGCTCAAAGACCTGTGGGCTGGGTATCTCCACCAGGATTTCCAATGACAACGAGCAGTGCCGGCTCCTGAAGGAAAGCCGCCTGTGCAACATGAGGCCCTGTGAGGTGGATATAACCCAGCACATCAAGGTGGGGGCTCTTTCTTTGTGCACCCCTTGAGCTGGACACTGAGTCAGCCTTCATTTGGCAGCATTCAGGCCTGGTGAGGCTGCGTTTGTACATGGACTTACTGTGCTGCACAGAGTTCCAAAACATGTCCTGCCTGTGCTGGTATGAAAATCTTTCTGTGAAAGTTCTAGCTACAGCCAAAAGGTCCTTGCAAGGAAATCCAAGCCAAGCCAAACCAAACCAAGCCAAGCCTCCTGTGCTCTGACAGCATGTACTCAGCTGGCAGAAAAGCAGTGCTGCATGTCTGGTCATGGCTATGAACTCTATTACACAAGTATCCTACTCGCAGCTTTTGGGTCCATATGTCTAAACATGTGAATCTTTCACACCGTCTAGGTCAGGGCTGTAAAAGTCTTCCTAACAGCTGCAAATCCCTTTAAACATAGGAATCATAAAATAATGGAATCCTTAAAGTTGGACAGGATGTCCAAGATGAGTAAGCCCAACCTTTGACTAAATACCACCATGCTTGATAAACCACATTGCAAAGTGTCACATCTATTTGTTTTTTGAATACTTCCAGAGATGGTGACTCCATCACTTCCCTAAGCAGCTTTTTCAAATGCTTAATGACTCTTTCAGTGAAGAAATGTTTTCCTCATATCCAACCTGAACCTCTCAATTTCTCTTTGTTCTATCACTGTTTACCTGGCAGAAGAGGCTGAGCTCCCCATTCCCCCAATCTCCCCTTCCTTGACACAGCCTCCTTTCAGGTAGTTGTAAAGAGCAAGGTGGGGTTTATGTCCTACCTGTATCAGTACTGAATATTAACCTTTGTTTTTATTTTCTTTAATTTAGCCTGGGAAGAAATGCTTGGCTGTCTACAGGGGGAATGAACCCATGAACTACACCATCTCAGGATGTGTGAGCAAAAGTCCATACAGGCCCAAATACTGTGGTGTCTGCACAGACAACAGGTGCTGCACACCCTACAAGTCCAAGACTATTGAAGTGAGGTTTCAGTGCCCAGATGGAACTGAGTTTTCCTGGAAAATTATGTGGATCAATGCTTGTTTTTGCAACTTGAACTGCAGGAACCCCAATGATATCTTCGCTGACTTGGCTCATTACTATGATTACTCTGAAATCGCTAATTAAATTGGCTGAATGCTGGAATTGACCCTTTGCTCTGATTTTACAGAGGTTTTAAAATAAAAGGAGAATCTTCATCCACTGTCAATGTGCAATTTGCTTTTTTCCCGAGTTAGGACGTTGATGCCTTGAGAGGCTACCTAGAACAGAGGCTAGATAGTGTTAAAGGAATAAAGTAGGTGTCACCCTAGGACACATTTATTAAAAGGCCTTCAAAGGATACACCTTGGGCAGTACAAGAGCCTGGCCAAGGCTACACCCAAGATGGACAATGAGTCACACGTTTTCACACTTCCATAAATTTTGGTTCATTTACATATTGGGGTCAATTGTCCAATTACAGCCTCAGGTTATGAAGTCCCATCCTCCCAGATTGCTCTCCTCAATTTGCTGTTGTTTATACTTTTGGGGCCTGAAGTTGCAACAGTGTCCTTGGTTCTTGGGCTGGAAAAGGAATGTTTTGTCTAACTAAACTGTGAGGAGAACCTGTTAACACTTTATATGAAGTTCAGAGTTATATACCAATGCAGTACAGAATCTGGAAAATAAGAAAGCTAAAACTTAAGGCATCAATGTTAAATCTCTTTGTTTTGCCATGCTGTTTTAGAAGAGGCTTGAACAAACAAGATTTTTAACTCTACTAGATCTTCATCCATTAACAGTAGCCAGAAATTCCTTTCTGCACAGATGCTGGGACTTCAATGACAGTTCTGTTGGCACTGTCATTTACTAGGCCAGCAGTTCAATTGCCCATAGGAAAGAACAGTACACTAGTATGACAGCAAAAATATGGCTGTCATTAGCTTAGACATGAAATTCAGACCATCTTCATTGTAATTTCTTGAATGTTATTGTCTAAGCTGGAAAACTGACATATATGTTTTATATTCAACATTAGACACCAGGATTTTATGGTCTGACTCCTGCTCCCCATGGTGTTACCAGCACACAGGTGCCTCTTCCCACTGCCGCCTTGCCAGTAATACAAATCATTGTTTTACATGGCTGGGGTAGAGGAAAGGAGAGGTGTTAAATGAGAAAACAAGAGTTAGGCTTCACATCAGCTCTCAGAATGTGTGGATGAAGAAGGAGAGGAAACCCTTGGCATAGCTTGTGGTGCATTAATTCCAGCTGGGCTGGTGCTTAGAGTAAACATCAATGTAAACATTTTCTACACAAGTGGTTTCACATGCAAATGTCAGCCAAGAGAAGAAAAAAATCCCCTGTCATTACCTTTCCAGGTGATAAATTTATTATCACTGAAGGAGGTTGGAGCCAGTTTTTTCTCCATAAATTGTTAGTACAGCAGCCATGCCCCATGGCAAATTTACTGTTGCTTCACTTGGAGAAGCAGAATTGTGTTTCTGCATGAACAAGTGAACTGTAGTATTCATTTCAAAAATCCCTGGTGGCACAAATAGGACTGCTGAGTGACACATGATCTGGAGATCTGACAAGTGCAGGGCTGAACTTGGGATGATGCAGTTGTTTATTTTGCTTTATTTTCAGCTGGAAAACTGTCTGTCTTCATCTTGATAACCTAGCAGAAGCCTGATTAATTTCTGGGAGACATAAGTTTTTCTGGCTATCATGAATTAAAAGTTCTTGTGAGTAGGCTGAAAATAATGCCATGCCTATGTAAAAACAATTAGGAAAAAATGCTGTCTTTCTGGAAAAGCTGTTAACACCAATAGCATCTTATTTTGTATACAAGGATTTGGCCCATATATTCTTTATAGACCTAGGTAATTCCTGAATTTAAAGCTTTATTTCTTTTTTGAAACTTCCATGAAATCTCTAGTGGCAGAAAGGAAGGGTGATCCCTGGCCAGATGTTCCAATGCAGGTGCAAAACCTCTCTTCTCTTTGTTTCTCTGGTGATAAGGAACCTGAGGCCACCAGCATTTTGCAAGATTCTGCCTCACGACTGCCTTGGCCTGGATGATGTGACAGCAGAGGTCAGACCTGACCTATTTGCCTCTAGTCAAAGGAGACCTCAGCACTTGCAAGACTGAGAATGTTACATTTCAAACTCCTTCCCTTGGTAAAAAAGTTCCATGTGAACATACAAAAAAGAGGCTGTGACCAAAACTTTGACAATGTTTTCCAAAAGGGAAAATGGTTTGCATTAAGAAGTTATAGGGAAGACATACTGGGATGTCTTTCAGAATCAGGTCCCCTAAATATGACTTGGAACTCTGTGTTCTAATTCTTGCCCATCTTACAATGCCATATATATGCATGTGTGTATATATCTGCATGTATATACATGCAGGTATATGCACATATAAAAACAATGCCATATATATGCATGTGTGTATATGCATCTGTGTATATACATGCAGGTATATGCACATATAAAAATAAATACATATATACATATTGATATGTAGATGTATACACACCTATAAAATATTATGTGTGGGCATTTTTATAATGTATATAATATTATATATAAAACTATATGGAAATATGCCCATGAGCATATATACATGTGTGTGTATATTTACGTGTGTATATTCCTGTGGTGCATAAAAAGCAGTGCATGTGTAATGTGTCTATATAAGTACAGACAGTCTTTCTCTGTCTTACAGGTACACACAAGGAAGCAAGAAAACAGGAGCAGATCATGTATAAAAACCTGTGTGCCTTAACTGGCTTGCTCTGCTTTGCAATCAGTTAATGCTGTAACCACAGCAATCAAATGCTGCAGTGGCTGTAACACAAGGCTTTCACTGAGAGATAAAAGAAGCTATTGAGAGCTAATGCATGACCAGCAGCTCCAGTGTGTGTCAGTTGTTAGTGAAGTGAATGCCTGGAAACCACAGATCCTGCCCAACGCACCCAAGATGTTTCTGTCTCTAGCCTGGTTTCCTAAGGAAACCGGGTGTATGCAGCCATACTGTTCATTTGTTTCTCTGTCAGGCAGTCCCTTTGTGAGAAATGTCAAACAAAGCAGGCAGAAGTGTAAAGATCTCAGAAGCATTGCCTTTCCTGCAATAAAACATTAAATCAAAGAGCAGGGCAGAGAAGAGGCCGACCATGTTGTCCCTGTCAAGCCCGTGCACACCTGCCAGGCAGTGACTGCACCCAACACACCTGCAGCATGGCCCAACCACCCCAGCAGCAGCAAAAAGGGGTTTTAAACAGATTTGCCAGCTGGAAACAAGTAGCCCCCACAGATGGGGAACAGTGGTTATTAAACTGCTGTAAATGAATTTTGTGGGCACATTGGACACAAATCTGTAGGAAACCAAGTGCTGTTAGCTCTACTGCTCTGCTTGTGCCATTGGATATCTGTCCAGTGGCTCTGAACTGCGTCACTTGTAGCCAATTATTTTGATCTGCAGTCTGTGGTGCATTTGAGATCCTTTGTTTCAATAGGTGTTTACAAGAAGATTAGCCCTAGGACTAAGGCAACAGTCCAGCTTTAGATTCAGCTCCCTGGCTCCCTCTGAGCCTGGGCAAATCATGTATCTTTTACAAAAGTACTTCTGTGGTTATTGTTTTAATTCATTGAAGATCTAGATCCCTAAAAGTTTTCATGGATCCAGCCCTTTGCTTCACTATTCCTCAGGATTTCAGAGGCAGGACAACAAGGCCCTACAGTTCATTGCCTTTGATGAGAGTAAAAACTCCTCCAGCAGGAACTGATGCTCATTGTACATTTGTGCAATGGGCCCAGGTCTCTGCTGGGACCTGAAAGTGATGCCACCATCCAAGGAAGAACAATTATGGCAGATTGGAAAGCCAGTTGTTTCTCAACTTACATTTCTTTTCTGGTCTGATTCTGGCTCAATATTTGGGGTTTTTTTCTGCAACACTCCTTCTGGACTTGGGACATGGGTCTAGAGTCTTTGGGCAAAGTGGGATGTATTACTCAACCTGCCTAAGCATGTGTTCATTATTGGCTTTCTTGAGAAGTTGCAGGAGTAACCTGCTTGCAACAGCCATGCATACTGAAATTGTTCAAACAAGGTTATTAAAAACATGGTGGAAAGCATTTAAATTAAAGAATCATTGTTTTGCATCCCTTCATTTACATACCCCCTGAGCTAACCCCTGTAAGGAGCCTACCTTTTAATTTTAGAAAAAAAATACCTGTTTTCCCACAAATTGAGATTGCCTTCCAGCCTGAAGTATGTTACTTGCCTTGATAGGAAATTTAAGAACTTAAACATTTTAAGTGGCCTCCTGTCCTGGGCTGAGATGGGTTGGTTGGGCTGGCTTATGGTGAGAAAGCACCTTCTCCTCATTCTCCTCAGCCTTCTCCTCCAGTGTGCCTTTTTTTCACTTTTTTTTTCTTTCTCTCTCTTTTTTGTGTGGTTTTGTTTGTTTGTTTGTTTGTTTGTTTTCCCCCAGGAAGGGCAGTCCTCTACATTTTAAAGCATTTTCTAGCCAACTGTGTCTCTGGCAATACCTTTCAACAAAGGTACCATATTTCCCTGCTGATCCTAGAGGCACCAGAAGTCCCATCTGGCCTCTGCAAGCTCTGGTCACCCCTATGGCAGCTGCCCAGGACACAATCTTGCATGAAGGGCTTCCTGCCTGCTTTCACTAGTCTGGGAATACCATCATCCCCTCAGTACTTTGCACTTTGCAAATTAAGCATTGACGCCTTGGGAGGCTCTGCTTCTACAGGATCTCTTCTGCCCCAAACACACATGAGCAGCAGAGAGGGAATCACCACAGGATCAGATCAATGTTTAACATCGGCAGTTGGTGATAAAGAACTAAGATTTTTTTGGATTTGGTCATAGTATCATTAAAAATGAATGAAAACATCTTGCAGTGATTCAGTAAATGACAATTTCCTAGCTGAGGAGATCTGTGTGGGTCTGAGGTCCAGCTGGTGGGTCAGACACTGCATCTCACCTCTGTGTGAGGGGCTGGTGGCACCTTTGCAGGGGCCAGGCTTGCCAAACCCTACAAGCAGATTGGCTTTTCCCTGTGGCACTGCCTGGACCAAAGGGTGGGGCAGACCCACAGCTGAGCAGCCCCACCTTCCCTGCCCATGTGAGTGTGAAACAGTGCAAAAATTGTGCAAAAAAAAAAAAAAAAAAAAAAAGAGAAATAGAC
>VZUI01028696.1:0-11026 GCA_013401135.1 Cettia cetti | reverse complement strand
GGCGGGGCCGGGGGCGCGGGACCGGGATGCGCGGGGAAGGGATGCGCGGGGAAGGGATGCGCGGGGAAGGGATGCGCGGGGAAGGGATGCGCGGGACCGGGATGCGCGGGGCCGGGATGCGCGGGGCCGGGATGCGCGGGGCGGGCGGGCGCGGGGCCGGGGCGGGGTGAAGCCGTGCGGCCTCTCCCCGCAGAGCCGCCATGGAGGTGTTTATGAAGGGCTTGTCCAAGGCCAAGGAGGGGGTGGTCGCCGCAGCTGAGAAGACCAAGCAGGGGGTGGCCGAGGCCGCCGAGAAGACCAAGGAAGGGGTCCTCTATGTCGGTAAGGACCGGCTTGCCGTGCCTGCCCCCTGCCAGCCCCTGCCTGCCCCCTGCCTCCCCATCCCCGGCTAATCTCTGCCTGTCCCTGCCTGCCCCTGCCGGCCCTCTCTGCTTGCCCTTGCCTGCTCCTGCGTTTGCCCTTGCGTCGTCGTGCCCATCCCCCTGCCGTCCCCCTTGCGTCCCCACCTGTCCCCGGCCCCGCTCCCCCTCTGCCCTGCTCCTTCCCCGCCACGACCACCCTGCGGCAGAGTGCTCCGGGGCAGAGGGTCGGTGCCCGCAGAGCCTCGCTGCCCCCCGGGAACCTGCGGGGCAGGAGAGTGGGCTCTACAGGCAGGAGCAGACTCGGGGACTGGTCCCCTGGCTGAGGGGATGCAACCCTCGGGGCTGGACCCCTTGCAGCTCACAGTCTGAGCCCGAGGGTCTCTCAGCTCTGTGCCCGGGATGCTTTGGGGCAGGGAAGCAGAGGGACCATGATGGAGGTGGTGACCCCTGTGTTGGAATGTGCCTGTCTTGGGGCAGGAGGTAGGGCCCGTCTCTGTCCCTCTTGGAGGGGGAATGCCCTGGAGCTCATCCCACACCGGCATCTCCCTGCACCCGGCTGGTGGCTGAGGCGCCTCCGTGCTGCCCCTTGGGGGCAGGATCTGTTCTGGGCCAAGTCCTAGAAGACATGGCTGGCAGGAGAAGCAGTTCCTGGGCAGTCTATGTTCCTGGCTGTGGTGCTGGAATGCCCAGGGAGGGAGCTGAGGCCAGCCCTGCTCGCGGTGGGAGGGAGGAGGGTGCAGGGCTGAGGCTCTGTTCTGCTCCAGAGGGCACAAGCTCTGTGGGAGAGCTGAGGCCCCAGAACTGTTCTCCTGGGCAGGGGTGGGTGCCTGCCCTGGGCCCCCATCCTCGCTAGGGTGTATGTGCTGGAGTGGGGTCCAGCAGCTCAAGGAACACCCTGAGGCAGCTGCAGCTGCCCAGCTCCTACCTTTCCTTCCATCCTAGACACCCCACTCCCATTCCGTGGGGTGTCCTGGGTGGTGTTGCTCTGCTCGAGGGAGCCTGGCAGGGTTGGCAGAGCCAGCAGCAGCACCCAGCTCCGGGCACTGCAGCTGTGGGGCTTCCCATGCTCCGGGTTTGGATCCCTTGGAAGGCTTTTCTCAGCAGCACAGCTCACATTCACCCTGCCTGGCTGAGCCCTGACGCGATGCTGGGCCCTGGGGTCTCTGCCCTGCCTGGCACAGGGTGGTGGCCCTGTGTTGCCCCAGTTCTGGCTCCTGAGGGGGGTCAGGCAGGTGCTCAGCCCCCCAGTTGCCGTGGCATGGGGTGTGGACAGGATGCTGTCCTGGCTCAGAGCCCTGCCAGGGTCCTGGGCATGGCACGTTGGAGCCCAGCTGTCAGTCCCTCTAACCTGATGTCTGTCTCTTTCTACCCTCAGGGAGTAAAACCCAAGGTGTGGTGCAAGGCGTAACCTCAGGTACGGACCCCTCTGTCTTCCTGCTGCAGAACCCCTCCGGCCCTGAGAGTGTGGCCACACTAACGAGATCAGAGGCTAATTGAGGGGCTGATGTCACTCTGCTAAAGCCTCTTATATAACAGGGCCAGCAACCAAGGATTTGCGGCGTCTGCTCACACTCCTTGCCCAGCTGCAGAGCAGTGTCATGGCCCCCTCCCCTCCCCACCAGGGCAAGGAAGTGGGAAGAGCCTGATCCTGCCCAGCATCTCCCCGCCAGCTCCCCCCCAGGGCGGTGCAGGGCATGAAGCCATAGCTGGGCACCCCTTTTGGCATGGGGGGACACTGATGGGCACCCCTGGCTCTTGCAGTGGCTGAGAAGGCGAAGGAGCAGGCGTCCCAGCTGGGCGAGGCAGCCTTCTCCGGCGCTGGCAACATTGCGGCGGCCACCGGGCTGGTGAAGAAGGAGGAGTTCCCCGCAGACCTGAAGGTGAGAGCCCCCAGGCCTTGCCACGCCCGCGGGGAGGCTGGCACGTCCCTAGGTTTGGCCAGGAGCCCCTTGGCTGCTCCACAATCCCAAAGCAGGGACCACGAGGGTGCCCGGGTGGTCTCGCCGTGCCCGGAGCTTCGCGGCCCCGAGCGTGCGCGGCCTCGTGCGGCTCTGCGGACGTGTGCGCGCTCGGGGGCTGCCATGGCGGCCGGCGGCGTGGGCCCGTGTGCCCGTGGCGCGGCGCTCCGGCGGCTGCGAGGTGACCTGACAGCTGCGGGAGGGGCAGCGGCTTCCAGCTCGCCGCCCCGTGAGCCGTTGGCTTCCAGCTTAGCCCAAAATAGCAGCAGCTGAAGAAATGAGGCCACTGCCGCCGATGCTGCTGCACAGGGGGATTGGCTGCCCCCCTTTCCCGCCTGCCAGCCCCGGGGAGGGGTTACCCAGCACCACCCTCCCCTGCCAGGGATGCAGGATGCTCCCGAAGCACTGCCAGTGCCTGGAGCCTGTCGAGGCGCACGTGGTGCCAGCACTCATTGCTTGCCTGAGGCTATAGGGACATACACAGACAGCCCCTGCTCCCACAGACCTGTGCATGTCACATCCCGGCTAGGTGGGCTGCTGTGTGCCCAGGGGCCCACTGGCTCCCCACGGAGCCCCTTCTATCCTGGGTCTGGTAGAGGCAAGGAGGGTGGGTGCTCTGTGTGTGTGTGGCACTGATCACCTGGTTCACTTTCAGGCGGAGGAGGTGGCCCAGGAGGCCGGGGAGGAGCCACTGGTCGAGCCGCTGCTGGAGCCAGAGGGGGAGAACTACGAGGAACCCCCACAGGTGAGGGGCCAGGGTGGCATAGTGGACATGGTGTGACAGTGATCAGTGCACTGTCCAGAGCAAAGCTGGCATTGGGCTGGAGAAGAGAGGGGCTCCGTGCCTCACCTGAACTCTCTCACCGGCTCTTTCCTTGCCCATCCCACAGGAGGAATACCAGGAATACGAGCCAGAGGCATAATGGACCCCCATCCTTGCCTCTTCCACCAGCAGCACAACGAACCGCCGGTAGCCCCCTGCTCCCCTCCAGCCGGCCCCAGCCGGTGCCTGCGCGCCGGGGAGGAGCAGGGGCGCCCCTGCCCCGTTCGCTCACGAGTTCTTCCTCCAGTTCCGTTCCAAGGGACCGTGTCCGTGTCTCCGTACCATGTCTAGCAGTGAGAAACACCCGCTGTGTCCAAGCCCCCGAGCCCCGGCGCGTGCCCGAGCCGTGGGTGCTGCCCGCAGGGGCTGGTGCGTGTGCGTGTGAGTGTGTGTGTGTGCGTGGAGCCCGGGTTTATGGCTCTGTCTCCCTCCCAGCACCATAAACCCCGGCTGTGTCCCGGCGTGTCTGTGTGTGTACGAAGCATGTTTACCTGCCCGCGGGCTGCTGTACATTTCGCTTGCACGCGTGTCCCTGTGGTTCTGCTCTGGTCATCGTGGAACTATTTTTTTTTATATATATCTCTCTCTCTATCTATGGGTGGACGGGTCTTTTGCCTTTGTGAACCCTTGGCGCCCCAGCCCGCTCCCCAGCCTGCTGGGTGGTGACGGTGCCTGCGCCCCCCCGAGGTCCCATAGTGCCGACGCTGTGTTGTGACGTGGCATGGATATTCCCCCGTCGCTGGATGTGCAATACGAGGGCAGCTGCCAGTGACACAGCTGCCCCCGTGTCCGTGAATAAAGCCAACTCTTGTCTGTAGCCCCCTGGTCCTGGTTGTGGGGTCCCTGGGGAGGGGTCGGCCCCGTGCTTTGGTGGCGGGGGTAGTTTTGGGAAGAGGAATGGTGGGCTGGTGCTGGGGGAGTGGGCAGGACTGGTTGCTCATGAGGACAAGATGCCTTTCTGTCTCCTGGCTGCTGCATCACAGCAGGTCACTGTGCCCTGGGCTTCCAGCCAGACTCTGGCTGAGACTTGGGGTGCAGGCAGTGTCCCCATACCACCTGCCTGTCTGCAGGGCTTTGCAACTGCAGGGGGCCCTGTGGGGATGAGGACAGCATGCCGTGATGAGGGTAGGCACAACCCTGGGCTCCAGCATTGGTTCCCCCCTTCCTGTGTGCCCCTGCTCCCCTCAAGGGACAGGGGACGTGGCTGTCACCCACAGCTTGTTCAGATGCAATGTGACCACCTGAAGGGCAGGTGCCTGTCACACATGCTGTGGGATGTCTACCGTGGCAGGGGGTCCTGTGCCCACCCCACAGCACCATCCTTGGGTCTTCAGCTCTCCCAGGGCAGGACCACCAGCCCAGCCTGGGCCCCCAGCTAGCCTTTAGCCCCTTGACTGCATCACAAGCTGGGGTGAGAGGCTGGGCTGAGTGTCCCTGCCATGAATATCAGATCAGATCCCCCACCTGTGCTGGCTCGCCAGCTTTGCCAGCGAGGAGTGAATCTGCAGCAGTCAGCACGGACACACAACAGGTTTGCTGATGCCAGCAAATCCTGCCCTGGCTCTGGTTGCAGCAGTGCTCACAGCACCCACTGTGTGTCATTGGAAGGAATGAGACAGCTCTTTGGGGCTGGCTGCCTGTTCCCATAGAACAATTTTTCCTTCCCTTGTCCAATTCTGCCATCCACAGGCAAGCAGACCCAAACCAGCAGCAGCATGTCTTGTCCCTCTGCAGGGAGGCTGTAAAGGGACTGGGGCAGAGGCAGTGTGGGGGAAGACAGACCTGTGCCTGGGAGAGCTGGAAGCCAGAGAGCAGGGAGAGAACTTGCTCAAACCAATGCTTTATAGAAAGCAGAGTGTCTCCTCTGTGCAGCACCCCCTGCACAGCAGGACTGTGACCCTCGCTGGGGCAGCTCCCCTGGGTGCTGTGTCTGTAAGTGCAGCTGACCTCGTTGTACACAGTGAACACCTGCTCCAGGTTCTCTGTCCACACTTAGGCTGTACTTGCAGTCATGGTTGTAATTTTCTAGGGAGGGGAGAGCTGTGAGGCTGGTGTCTGCCAGGAGGGTCTGGCAGCAAGAGGGGGCAGAGGTCCCCATGTAAGGCAGTGCCACACGTGTGAGCACCAGGCACAAGCCTGGCACAGCCCTGGACATGGGGTGGAACATTGCTTTGTGGGAACAGAGAGAGGGACAGGGACCCAGCAGCAACAAGGAGCACTGCTGAGCATGAGGCTTTGTCTGAGATGGATGGAGTCGCTGTGGGAAGGTAAACCCAGGCCCTGTGCTGACCTGCCAGGAGCTGTGATGAGGTGCCATGGATGGGAACCCCTCAAATACAGCCAAGGCTCCCTGTAGCAAGGCAAAGAGCCCAAGAACAAGGATAGGGGAGGCAAAGAGCCCTCAGGTGCCTCAGTTGACTGTTCTATGGTATAGGACAATCCTAACCACAATGGTGGGAGGAAGCTGGTATTTGTAGCAGTCCCCTGCTTTGCTCACTTTTTTCTGCTGCCCGTGATTTTCAGTGCCAACACGGTGACAGCCCAGTACCTTCGAGAGCATCATCTCCTCTGCCCTGGGGGAAGATCTGATACCACAATGAAGACTGAGGATGTAGAAGAGCCAGCCAAGGTCACTCCAACAATCCTTGCTCTCTGCCAGCAAACTGAAGGGCTTGGGCTTTCCTTCCCCCAAATTATGTAACCTGCTACTTCCAGCTCATGCTCCATCCTTCTGGCACAGCAGGCAGGATCCAGTGTGGTGATGTGGCTCCTTCCTGGGCTGCTGAATTCCTAAAGCCAAAGTTCAGCTGTGCAGCTGCCACTCACACACCAAGGCAGGGTCTGTCAGGAGCGTGTGACATGAGTGGTCTGTACATTTGCTTGCTCTGGGGTGTCTTCTCTCTCCTGAGATGATCTCAACAGTGGCAGCAATGAGGGTGTTCTGGGGCATCTCCAGGATGCTGCTATCATAGGGATGTGTTTTTGGGAAGCTAACTACGGTGCTATGGTCCTGGAATGTGCAGGAGAGTCCTGTTGTTCCCAGCCTGGCAGTGTTAAGCACAGCTCTCAGAGCTGGGTCTGTGGGACATGAGGGCCAGCCACCTTCTCTGTGGGCATTTCAGAGACAGGCACTGACCACCACCCCTTAAAGAACAGGCACAGGGATGACTGGGCTCAACTCACCTGCTCAGTCTCAGTGCCTTGGTGCTGATCCTTCTGGAATTGTAAACGGCTCTGTCCCCCACACAGACACAGCAGGCACTGGACTCGTGCAGGTGTTCAGCCCATTTTGCCAAAGCCCTAGAGTGACACGGAGCAGAGATGGTGTGGGAAGAGGGAAGCTGTGGGACAAGCATTTAACCTGACCCTCTGTGCTGGTAAGAGCTCGCTCTCAGGAGCTTTTGCTGAAAAGCACAAATAGAAACCTCAGCGTAGCTGTTCTTGGTGAGTGTTTTGGCTGGATAGACTAGGACATGGCAGGACAGAGATCTCCTTGGCTGCTGAGAGGGTAGTGAAAAGCAGAGTCTGCTCATCTTCCAGCTCATCCTGTCTTTATCACCTCCAGAGCTCCTGGACGTGATGTTCCAAGCACAGCATGCTGTTCAGTTCCTAAGAGCCAATCCCAATAGAAAACAGATCCAGTGAGAAACAGTCCCGTGGTGGGCACCACGCAGCATCCAGGCACAATCTGAGCAATCCTGCACCTCACACTTCTGTGCACTTGGCTGCCACAGCATCAGCACAGAGCAGGGCCTTGGGGAAGATGAACTTTCCTCACTGGGGCAGAGGATTTGCCACGGTTTGCCCTGAAGCTTCGTACAGCTGCTGAAAGCAAAACTGACACTGCAAAAACAGTCCCAAAACACAGCAGAACTATCCACACAGTAGTTGAGGTCTTCAGCTGTCTCTTTCTCTGCTGTATCAGCGAAGCAGAAGGATGTGTGGAAAGAAAAAGGATCAGCACAGACAGGGCCATTCCTGAGGGCACTGCAGGCAGCAGCTCAGGGTGCAGCCTTGGTTCAAAGCCTCTTCCACAGAGAAGGGAACTTCTGTGAGGAGGGAGAGCTTGGAGGGATGCACAGAGTGCCAGCAGGACTTCAGCTGTGTGTTTTCCAGTTTATTCCTCCCTGTCAATGACCTCAGGAATGGGCAGCTGCCCATGCTGGATCGGAGCAGCAGCGCCTGGCCAAGAGCAGGAGCTCCTGGAGTTACAGCAGGGGGAAGCACCTCACCGCAGTTGTGAGCTGGACCTGGTCTGCAGGGAAGAGAGGGAAGGTCCTTCCTGGGAGGAGAGGAGAAAATGCAGTGCCGGTGCTCTCAGGGTTCCACCGAGCTCTCAGGCTCCAAACCGATGCTGTCAGAGTTTACCCAGTGCCTCACTGAGTGGGTGTGGATGTTTGCTGTCCAAAACATCTCCCACTCTCCAGGTACTGACGTCAGGAGCCAGGAAGTCAATCCCAGGCCCTGTAGGGGCAGAAAAATCACCTCTTGTCTTGCAACTCGTTTGCTGAGCTCCAGCCAAAGCATATCTGGAACTGGGTGATTTCCACAGACTGGCCATGGGCTCGAACACACCAAGGAGTCCTGACCACTGTGTGGTGCTGCCGTATCCCAGAGCCACCCCAGACCTCCTTAGGCATGAATGGCTTTGGCTTTCACAGGGTCTTTGCCTTGGCCCTGACCAAGAGGGAGTGTAGAGCTCTTTGCCTTGTGAGCAGCACTCACTGCTCTCTCTCTCACATGCTGAGGCAGGAGAAACCTTCACTCCTCCCTGAGTCCGAGCAGGCCAGTGGGAGTACAGGATAATGCCCAATAGGAGGACCAGCCTGAGGGTCCCTCTACTCCAAATTCTCAGTGCAGGCAAAGAGGGAAGGGACAGTGGAGCACTGGGACAGTGACAGGCAGTGACGGTGGCAGCTTCTGTATCTGCCTGGCCAGGCAGCTGCTGTCTGCTCCCCTGGCTGCCAGCACACACTGCTTACAGAGCCAGGACAAACCCACCACCTACAAACTCCTTCTTGGCCTTTTCTGCAGTAAAAGGTTTTGTTATTTTCTCGTGTTCCTGTGCGAGAAAAAGAAAGCACAGTTGTTACTACAGGCCCCAGGAAAAATCACAGAGCCTCACTACAGCATCCAGCAGCTGCCCTGCCCTGCCTGACGGCTCCAGGGAATTTAGTCACAGCAGCTGGGGACCCTGGAATGGAAAAAGAGATGTGTGAACTCCTGCTCCCTTTGCTCACTGCCCTTCTGAGCCGTTGCTGATTTGCCCCTTCCCCCAGCACAGCAGGCAGTGGTGGGAGCATCCCCACTCCAGGCTCCCTCAGCGTGTCTCCGGTCAGATGCACCAACCCATAAACCAGAGTTCACCCCCCTCTCCCCGCCCCAAGCTGCTTTTCACAGTCGCTGGGTGAGTGTTACTCACTACAAACATCTCCCCCCACTCGTCAGAGCACATCGCTGTGATAGAGGGAGGGCGGTGCAAATGGAGCGTGAGTTATGGGCTGTCGGCAGGGAAACGAGGAGTGAACTCACCCAGTATTTCCTTGGATTGATCCTCACACCCACCATGGCAACACAAAAAGGAACATCTGGAAGAGGCTGGGTAAGGCAGACAGATGTTCTCTGCCAGCTCACCTGCTCCCCAGGGGGAGGAAGTGACTGTGGCAATCGTGACCACGTTGGGGAATCCAGGCCAGGGGCCACTGCTCCCCCACGCCACACATGGCTCCCTGGTAATGCCATGAAGCCTCTGCAGAGCAGAGCTGGAGGCAGGACACGATACAGACCTTGAGCCTGCCACAAATGCCACCAGCCAGAGCTGAATCCATGACAACCCAGGCACAGTGACTGCATCTGAGGAGCACGATGCTTGACGCTTCCTGAGTAACACCAACATTGTGGGCTGCCAGTGGTGCATTCTGCAACAAGGCATGCCCTCACACATCTGTTCCCAGAGGAGCATCCTGCACTTCCAAAGACCTTCTGATGTTCACAGCACCTAATGAGGTTTTCTGACTCGTGGCCCCATCCCATGCCCAAGTCACCATGTGCTGTTCTTTCCCTTTGTACTTACCCACTACAGTGCATTTGTGTGCTGTTAATGCAGCCAGGGCTTTCACTTCATTGGCGTGGATTGAGCTGCTGAAACGAACCCCTGGGATAGGAGAGAGAAGGGAAGAGTCCCTGCCTCTTTACCACAAAAGCACAGAGGCATTGTAGGAAAATTTTGCCCTTCTGGAACAGCAGCCTCTGGTTGCGATAGGTGATTGTATTGATGATTAGAGGGCAGGGGCATCTCAGCTATGGAGACAGGATGGGAGAGCTGGGGCTGTTCAGCCTGGAGAAGAGAAGGCTCTGAGGGGACCTTAGAGCCTCTTCCAGTACCTAAGAGGGACTTTTTACAAGAGAGTGGAGATTTAAGACAAGGGGGAATGTCTTTAAGCTGCAGGAGGATAGATTTAGGTTAAATATTAGAAAGAACTCCTTCCCTGTGAGTGTGGTGAGGCCCTGGCACAGGTTGCCCAGAGAAACTGTGGCTGCCCCATCCCTAAAGTGTTCAAGGTCAGGTTGGATGGGACTCTGAGAAACTTGGTCTAGGAGGGTGTCCCTGTCCATGGCAGGGGGTTGAAACAAGATGATTTTTAAGATCCCTTCCAACCCAAACCATTTTTGATTATATGATTCTCTTTGTTGGTTCTTTTCCAGAGCTGTCCCTCATCCTGTGCTGAGAGATGAGATGTGTGACTGGGTTGTTCCCCAGTGTCACCACCCAGCTCTGGCTGATTGATGCCGTGCTCGGGTCCCTCTCAGTGGCACAGAGCAGCTGGCAGAGCTGGGCCTCTCTCTGCCTCTCTTTCTGCCTCTGCCCACAGCTGCCCCTGGGGCCATATCCCTGTCTGTACCCAGGAGTATCCTGAGTGATGTTCTTGGCCACGGGGCTGCCGTGTCCTGGATGCAGTGTTCTCCATTCCCACAGGGCTGTGGCAGGGGCTGTGTTTTGGGGTACCTGGGTCATGAGGTGCTGGCAGGGATCAGATACCACCCCCCCACCCAGCACATCCACAGCAAAGCAGCTGGGAAAACAGTGCTGTTTTTAGGGTGCTTGGTGCTTTTGGGTCTCTGGGTAATGTCCTTGTCACCCCAAGTCACTCACAGCTCTGGGCACGCTGAGGGTCCTCCTGCTGGTGACCTGACTCGGGGACAACACGGGACTCACTGTGGCTGGAGATGGGATCCTGGTGCCTCTGGGCGTCCCCTGCCACTGCCATCTGCCAGACACCCCGCCACCTCCTCCCCCTAGGTCTCTGCCCACCGACACCGCGGGCAGCCACGCGTGAAGGTGACAGCGAGCGGCCGTGGGAAGCCCCTCTCCTTCCCGCCGCAGGGCTCACATTCCCAGCCCGGCCCCTGCCAGCCGCGTCCCACCGCTCCCTGGCACACCCGGGCACCGAGAGCCGCCGGCCGCGGGGCCAGGCGGGGGCCGAGCCGGGTGCGGGACGCGTGTGCTGCCCGCTGCGGCGTGTGCGGGCGCCGGCGGCTGCGGGGGAGCCCGGTGCGCGTTCACGTGGCGCTGCCCGTGCGGCGTGGGAGGTGGGCCACGGCGCCCAGGGAGGGGGTGCCGTGCTACCTGCGCCAGCACCCCCTCCGCCGAGGGAGAACGCGCTTTTCAGGCAGCTGCTGGCTCCTCCCGAGCCGGCAGCGCGGGAGTGCGTTGCCAAGGCGATGGGGGACCATCTTACTCATCCTCCTCGCTATTGTTCTCCTGCCAGCCCTGAGGTGCCCGGGCGGGGAGAGGAGGAGGAGAAGGCAGCCAGCCTGGGATGAAGGCTGCCTGCGGGGAGGGGAGGATGCTCCCCATGATCCCCCCCCGCCCCCCCCCCCCC